>OZ005658.1:263880030-264000030 GCA_963930645.1 Salticus scenicus
GTTACATATGAACATCACTATACGTGGTATGCATGATATTTTCTTTCATGTCATTTTCTATATTTATTTGATTTATTCGATCAACTATAAAATTATTTCATGCCAAATATAATAGTACAATATGCTACGATCGGCTACATGTATCGCAAAACAATAATTTTTTTGTGGTTATAATTGTAGTTGAATTATTTAATAGTAGTTGGTACATAGAAAAATAAATAATTAAATACGTAAATCTGATCATAGTATAGCCTTAATATAGCTCTCCTTGTCGACTTTTGAATAATCATCGCCATTTTAGACAAAAATACATAATTTATGGGATTATTTTTTCTGTTTATTTTTTTTTTCTGTTTCTTTTACCTTTCCCTTTTTCCTCCCCCCCCCCCAATATTTTATAATTTATTTATATTTTTGATGAACTATTTGGCTTAAAGTGGCTTTCACAAAAATAGTCCTTGGCGAAAAATGTCCGACCTATATCAGCAATAAAATTTTAAAATCTTACCCAGGATTATCAACTTTCATGCCAAGTGCGATTCACCCATGCCAGAAACATATTATTTAAACAAAACAAAACAAAAAAGAAAAAAAACTATAGTTAATAATAGTCATAAAAAAAAAATAATAATAATAAAATAAATAAATAAAAATTCGCTTTCAAAATTTCAAAAATTGCCAGATTCCTTTACTAAAGTTGATCCGAATATTTGCTTACATCATACAGAGAAGTTTAAGGGGATGGAACAACTTTAGCATTGGATTCCCTTGAATAAATTTAAAATTTGGTACCGAAGAAGACATTTCTCTCTGAGGTCTTTACTTACACAATTGGAATAGTCATTTTTATTCATAGCCAAAAGGGTAATAAACAGCTAATCCATTACTAATCGAATAACTGATAACCATAAACATTGTATAAAAAATTGAAGTATATTAAAAAAAAAAGGTTATGGTTGATTTTTGCTCCATTTTTTCATATGCATAAGCAAATTTAAAATTTTATATTTTTTTATTTTTCGTATGAAAGCACATTTCATTTTATGTTTAAAAGAAAAAAAAAAAAAAATGGTAATTTTTTTTTTTTTTTTGTAACGTTGCATGAAATAACCACAACAGTCAATGTGAGACGGATGATGGACATGTCCATCAGAACAGTGTGGTAAAATTTGGCTTTAATGAGCTATGGCAGCAGAAGACTGTCTCGAGTACTAGATAACAAGTAACTACAAGATATCATCTACAGTGCCTCTCTTGGGTTTGTGACCATATTGGTTGGATCCTAAATGACTGGAAAACAGTGGCTTTGTCAGATGAGTCAATATTTCAGTTGGTAAGAGCCGATAGGAAGGTTAGAGTCTGGTGCAAACCCCACAAAGCCATAAACCCAAGTTGGCAAGTGCCCAACAAGGCACTGTGCAAATTGGTGATGGCTCTATAATGATTTGGGCTGTTTATACATGGAGTGGACTAGATGCTCTAGCCAAATTGTACCAGTCATTGACTTTAAATGGTTATGTTTAGCTGCTTAGAGACCATCTGCAGTCATTCGGGTGGACTCTTATGTTCCCAAATAATAGTGGAATTTTTATGGATGACAATGCGCCATGTCATCAGGCAAAAATTGTTTGCGATTAATTTGAAGAACATTCTGGACAATTCTAGTGAATGATTTGGCCATCTAAATTGCTCGACATGAATTCCATCAAACATTTATGGGATATAATCGAAAGGTCAATTCATGCACAAAATACTGCACTGGTAAGATTTTTACAATTATGGATGGAGATAAAGTCTCCGGGCCCAAAACGCCTGTTCGGTTTAGTGTCCTAACATCATTCTGAGCCTGTGTATCAATCTTTTCCAGTGAATCTATAGCCAGGGGCACAGCCCCGGAAAAAGCTGCAGAGGGAGTGGACCCCCGAAAAATACTTGACCTAGCCTATTCACCGGCAAGGCCAGGTCCTGGAGACACTTAAACGTATGAGAGGAGCAAGGCGGGGGGTGAAGAGTTGAATGCAGCCATAAGGAGAAATGTCCCAATTGCCAAATGACGACAGAAGGAACACCGCCCCAAAACTACAGAGCCAATTACTGTTATAGCAGTTGGTGAATATAGACCCCAATTGACTGGGGGACTACTAGAACACCATCCAGCTAGATATACTTTTTTCTCCTCATTAGCTCAGCATTCCCAGAAAGGGTCACCTAACCTACCCAGGGGTCACCACGAGGAGGTCAGGTTGACCGATGTTAGTAGGGAAGCTGCCACAAGACGACCCCTCGCAATTATGGGCAGCTTCAGAGGCAGCATGGGTCATTGTTTCTTCAGGAGACTTCCTACGACTTGTTGAGTGCATGCCACATCGAGTTGTTGCACTTCGCTGGGAAAACGAGGTCTGACTCGATATTAGAAGGTACCCAATGATTTTTATGACCTCATACACTAAGCGACAAAAAAAAAAAAAAAAAAAGCCGCACTTGGATATTTTTTTTTTTGCCTTCTACAATTGCCAATTTTATCGTTTAAAAAGCAAATTTTTGAACAGATTTTATTATGTTGTCCTCCACATACACTTTAGCTTTGAGTCCAGTGTTAAAAGCAAAATGCAATTGTCAAGAAAATTGTTATTTTAGAAATTATTTCAAAAATGGTAAGAATAAGGCAGTTAACGATGCCACAAAAAATATTATTTTTTGAAGGAAAATCAAAAAATATTTTAATACGTGAAATGGCAAAATAATTAAATGTTAACGAAATATTGGAAAAAGGGTTTTTAGCAAGATATAAAATTTTTTAGTCGTTTAAACTGGTAATTTGGTTTTAAGCGGCCATGTTACTCATCCAAGTGAGATGACCGTAAGTTAAAAAGCCATTGATTATAAAATCGGTTTGTATTACATTTAGAACATAAAAGAGATTCAGAAAAAGTGTTTAGCAGCATAATTTCTTTAACTACAGTACAGCAACTATTAAACGAAGCAGGTTTAAATGACAGAAAATTTGAAAAATTTCCATTCTTAGTGAAGAGAATTAGGAAAGCAAGACCTCAGATGGCTAAAAAAATTAAAAACTGATTAGTTAATTATTGGGCTGAACTGGTTCTCTCTGATGAGTCAAGTTTAACTTATTTCAAGCTAAAGAAAACAAGCAGATCTGACAACGAAAATATGACAGACTTAATGAAAATCGCAGTTTTAAAACAGTGACACATTCTCCTTACACTATGGTACGGAGGTGCATAGCTTTTCAAACAGTTGGGCAAATTTTTATGCTCAAGGGATCAATTAACTCGAAATAAAACATAATCTTCATAAAAGTGATGCCTAGCAACTATTTTGGAGGTATCTTGGACATTTCTGCAAACAGCATTTCAAGAAAAAAATTACCTTACTACACGGCGTCTGGTTTATTCACTTTATTTGTCAAAATTTCCTATCCATTCTCATGAGAACCTATAATTCTGTAAGTAATTATATCTTTTTACACTTTCAGTTAAATCCCACAAAGGATATAATAGAATTTCTTCTTTACCAGACATGGAAATAGTCCTAATCGCGATCCGTTCAAAAATCTTTCATCTCTAAAAAGGCGGGAGAGAGGGAAGAGGATTCGAAATTTGCAGCCTATAACTCTGCCAGAACTAGACAAAATTATTTGTGATATTTGGCTCATATAATATTTGGCTCATAATTCCATATAAAGGTGGAATTAACCCAATACAGAATACATATTTTTAATAAAAAATTGCTTAGATCTGACAAATAAATAGTTTTATTTCATATATTAAAATATAACTTGTTTATTTCATATAATAAACCATAATAGAATACAAAGTGTATGGTTATTATATTATGTTCAAAAAGAAAATTTTATGCAGATTTTTAAAAAGTACTTCGTAGAGTGCAATAAAGCGAATTATTAAATCGAATATGTACATAGGTATCATTTCATACGCAGAAGCATCGCAGAACTGGCATTTAAAACCAATAAGTACAAAACTTTGAATAAACACCATAAAATGCACAACTCGCAACAATTGTTTCGGTAGAAAGAAAGCACAACCCTTCTTCAGGAAAACAAAATAGGCATGAATGCTGCAAACGAAGTCCCAACATACAAAACTGATTTAAGGGCCCGCTTCACTCACCGCCGCTGAAAGCCGAAGCTAATGTTATTCTATGGAAAAATTTTCTTTACAAATAACTTATTAACTAATACATATTTTTAAATTCTGCTTTCACTTTCTAAAAATTCTCAGGTGTTAAATTGACGGACATTTAAAAAAAAAATTATTATTATTATTATTATTTTATATTTTATTTTGAAGCTGCAAAATACGAATTTTCAATATGTGAAATTTTTTCATTTTGCAATTTCAAAATAAAATATTAAAAATAAAAAAAATACATTTTTAAAAAGGTCGTCAATTTAACAGTTGGGAATTTTCTGAATGTGAAAACAGAATTTAAAAATATGTATTAGTTAATAAGTTATTTGTAAAGAAAATTTCCCCATAGAATAACATTGCCTTGGGCTTCCAGCGACGGTAAGTGAAGAGGGCCAAATCAAATCAGAGCAAAATCAAATAGATTTGTTATTATTATTATTATTATTTTTAATAATTTGTTTTGTTTAATTAAATTAATCTATTTGTTTTTACTCTTTACTTAAATTGGTTTTGTCCGTTGCCACTTTGTTTGCAACACTCGTGCTTATTATCTTCACCTAACGGGTCAGGCTTTCTTTCGACTCAAAACAATTGTTGCGAGTTCTCACATTTTATGGTGTTTATTCAAAGTTTTGTACATGTTATTTCATAAGTATTGCTTGAATATATATATTATCCAACCAATCTAATAGTTCAATTAATTAATATTAAATGGAAATATAAGCTTTTAAATGAAAGCTTCCTATTTCAGTCGTGCCAAGTGAAAGGTGCTAGGTCCCCTTAATGAAATAAATGTTTATAAAGCCCATGAGGAAAAAAAAAAAAATGTAACTAATTGTTAAATTTTTGAGCTTATATTTTGAGGTCTAATTTCAGGATTCTAATAAGAAAAAAACTGTCTGGTCACCAAACGACTCCTTTAGTTTTTGAAAGTACATTTCCATTATTTCTTTTGTGCTCCTCATAGATTAGGAACATGTTAACCATATTCTCGTAGTTCAGACCTATCAGAAGTCCCCTCATTTGGGAAACAGACCAAACTCTATTTCCCCCCCCGAAACAATCAGTAAAAGTCCCAAAAAGTTACCAGCATATTATTTAAATACTGTATAAGTTATTGTCGTATGCAACTCAGAAATTCCGAGCATCGGTAGTAAACCATCCGGATTCAAGGCAAGAATTGTGTACCTTCCCTTTTTCAGAGGAGCGCTACTAGGAAGGAAGAATGACTTAGCTCCAGAAGCTGGTGAAAGATGGCAGCACCAGCAAACAAACGGAACTCGAATTTTGATCCGGATCAAGGCCCAGCTAAATCCATGTTCCGGTATCTCCAGAGGTATAATTTTTTTATGGGAAATTGTAGGATTTTGCGACCATGACAGATTTTAACGTGCACCAGTTGCCATTAACGTACACGACGGTCTTCGGCCGGCTCGAGGACCGAACCCACAATCTTTCGATCACGAACTCGCTGCTTTTACCGACCAGGCTACCGCGGCCCACTGTATAAATTGTCATCTTAAGTGTGTGACTTAATTTTCAGGGAAGTTTCAGACATAATCAGAGATGAAGGTAGTAGTAATGTTCTAAGTTAGCCAATTGTCTACCCTAGGGATTTAGACTTGAGACTGGGGAGAACTTATTGTGAGAGGTTTTTCTATGGGATCCTAGCCCATATCTATGAGAATTTCGGAGTAAAGCATATTAGAAAATTCTGATTCTTTAGACCAATGGGTGCGACCTGAATATGATCCGGACACCGCCCCTATCACTTTCTGGGAAGAAGTGTAAATCTGATATTGCCATTCAAAATGTTTTTCTATTTTGGAACAACTCAATTTCCTGGCAGTGCATCAATTAATAAAATCTATTATATTTAATTAGTTTATCGATTTCATAATAAGTAGAAATCTCGATTTTCTTTCTATAAAAAAAAGTAAAAGTATTCATTTATTTTGGAAATGATTACAGTTTTACACATGAATTTATTATTGTTTTTATAATTTCAATATTGCTGGGGGAAAAAAAATAATAATTGAAAGGTTTTTATTAAAATAAATAAATAAATACTTGTCCAAAATTCGAAGTTTTCAGGGAAAAAAAAATAATAATAAATAATAATAATATTAATAAAGCTTCCCTCCTTGTTATTAAAAAAAATTGTCAATGATTTGTGGTCGAACTCAACCTTCAAACAGTCAGAATCAGTAAAAGTTTCTGATTGATGTTACACAAATTATCCTAGGTAAAATAATTATAAGATAAAAAACTTTATATACCACGTTTTTAAATTTTCTGAAAGTGATTTATTTTTAAAACAGTGTTTGAAAAAATTGCAAAATAAAAGTAGCACAGCATCTATAATTGAAAAATCGTAAAATCAGGAAACGTCTTCCTCTTATCTGCTTTTGTCATACTCTATCATCAGGATGTCCTAGTCAAGTCCGCTGAGACCAGGTTCTGGTTCACGTATTTCAATTGATGAAAAACAAGCTTTACAAAACTCTCTTGCTGCATCTGACAGAAAAGGAAAAAGATCCTGGATGTCTTTGATTTTTAAGATATTTATGGAGACCTTCTGGCCTAATTCTGTTGGTTGATAAACAATCGTAGAACTTGATTCCTTTTTATACACTGCTGTTAATTAAAATTGTAACACCAAGAAGGAATGCAAATATCAGAATAATATTTATTGCACACATACATTACAGTAGAAAGAACAATTGATTACATTTTCAGGAAATTTGGAGCAACATGTACTGAGAAAACAGTACATAAAGCAGCGATCTCTGGGAACAATAGAACCACTTAATCTGCATAAGAATTGAATTGAACAACGATTGGATGGCATGCATCGGTACAGCACTCCGTGGAGTTTCAGTCCGATGTAGCTACTGGTGAGTGCTGGCTTGCAAGTCACTTTTCAATAATTAAACAGTCATTTTCATTGGTACAAGATCAGTTGAGCGCCATGGCCTGAGCCATAACCCAACACATTCTGTATCAAGGAAGGTTCGGACAATTTACAGTCGTACATTGTTCTGTTTAAATGTTGCTCTATGGAAGACTCGTTTTAACTCGTCAGAAATGTAATGGCTGCTATTCAAAATGCCGGGAATGCAAACAAGAGGTAACTGAGACGTGTATCCATTAGGACTCCATACCATCACTCCAGGTGATAGGCCAGTATAACAATGTCGAATTTCAGCTGGCAATATGCATTATTCACAATGACACCTGGGTTCTGGATAAGGCATTTTTGACCCTGGCGGCAGGAAAATGCCTCAGGGATGATTCAGGATGAGGCATTCTTGATGCTGTAAACAGGATTGTGATTTGTCTGATAAGGCGACATCGCGCCTTATCAGACGAGGTCAACACAAGGAGTGATGATATGTCACAAGGAGTGATGACATATACGAGGACATTATACAAGGACATATACGTCACAAGGAGTGATGACATATACGAGGTCATCACAAGGAGTGATGATATGTGGTACCATTGGATACATGTTTCGATCTCCTCTTGTTCGCATTCCCAGCACTCCGAATAGCAGTCATTACCTTTTTGACGAGTTAAGGTCCGTCGCTCTGCCCTATATTCGAGGTCGTCGTAGCGCAACATTTAAACAGAACAATGCACGACTGCAAGTTGTCCAAATCTTCCTTGATACAGAATATGTTCGATTGTTGCTCTGCAGTGCGTTCTCCTGAACTCGCAGTAATGAAAATGACTGTTTAATCACTGAAAAGCGACACCACCATTCACCATTAACTACGGTCGATGAACTGTGGCATTATGAAGTTTCATAGAGTGTTGTACCCGTACATGTCATCCAGTCGCTGTTCAATTCAATGCCTACGCAGATAAGTGCTGTTATTGCTCCAAGAGGTCAGTGCTTCATATACTGATTATACTGATTTTTTAGGATATGTACTCTAAATTACCTGAAAATTTGATTGTTCTTTGTAGTACAATGCATGTGACCAATAAATATCATTCTGATATTTGCATTCATTGTTGGTGTTGCATTTTGGATGGTCTGCAGTGTATATAGGAGCACTTTTCTTTCGTCTCTTTATTCACTGATGACGGTACGCTAAATGTTACTGAAGCAGCTGTCTACAATCTCACTATTCTCTTTGGCATTCTAAACATTGAAGATCTTGCCTGTATTTAAGAACATCTTTTGTTTTTTAGTAAATCTGTTTTAGGGCGTTGAAGGATCCACCGAGAACTACAAGACTGAGCTTTTCGTGATTTTCAGACAATTTTTTTTTTGTTGAGAATGCCTCAATTAGAATTTATAATTTTGACCAAATGTAAATAAAACTATCGTCAAAAAATAATTCAGCCTTTCCATCTGAAAATGTTACTTACATTTAGTCAAGTTAAAAAAAAAAAAAAATAAAAATAAAATAAAATAATAATAATAAATTCATGTGTAACCTTATTCTTCGCAGAACAAATCAACATTTTCAACTTTCAAATGAGCGAATACAGCTAAACATAAATCACAGGGGTGCGAGAGTTTCCGTCTCAAGACGGAACGCTTACACCAGTATATTTTTATCAGTAATTAGTATCATATTTGTATAATAATTTATTGCAATTGATTATCGCAAAAATTATTGATAAGAGTACTGGTGTCAGTTTCTTATTTTAAGACGGGAACTCTTGCACCCCTGATAAATCAATAAGACATATTGACCCCGGCAAGAAAAGCGACACAAATCAAAAGGAGACAATTTTGAGTTTATATCATTGAAAAGTATGTGTGAACTACTCCAACGTGCACGAAAAGTCGAAAAGCGTCACATCTCTATCTGGGAAATTATCCACCTGAGCCTGAGACGCAATTGTGTCAGTTAGTTGATATTAGCATAGCCTCCTAAACTAGATGCCTGTCGCGTTGCTCGGAAGCTTGGTGCTGGCCGTTTGTTAAAAACAAAATAACAAATAACAAAAGGACACTATTTAAAAAGAAAAGCTACAAAAAGACACGTAAAAGCTTCTAACAGAATTACCATGCATATTTATGGCCAGTACTTGGTAAACTCAAGAAGGGACCACACATACAGAACCCTCCGGCGACCGCCATGAAGCATTAAGAAATCCAGAACATTAAAAAATCCAGAAGTAAGCAGATTGGTACAAATCTGATCCAATCGGAGAAAACCCAATGAAGAAATTACAAAATGAGACCTAAGCACCCCCCCCCCCCCCAAAAAAAAAAAAAAAAAAAAAAAAAAATATATATATATATATATATATATATACAAAAGACCTCCTCTAAAAAATTATAATATGAGAGCTCAAGAAAAATTATAAAAAATCTCAGAAGGATTTTGTCGAATATCTGCATCCTGTAAGCATGTAAAATAATTCTGCCCAATGTATCATCGGGGTTGGGGACAAAATCTCGCTTGGACAAAATATCGCCTACATAAATGAATGGAATGCAAAAAGGACTTAGTAATTATTAATAATGTCGTATAAAATTTCATGACAACACATACCACAGTCAAAGCACTCACATACAGACAAATACACCTCAAAAGTTGTTATAAATTTTGCTTAAAAAAGTTAAAGACTATGTTAATTAACTTTTGTCATGATTACTCATAAACAATTCAATCGTACTTATCTATTTTAATATTTTTAATTAAGGTTTCTGAACAATGATCAACTTTGATGTCAGCAGTGATGTACAAAATTTTAAAATGTATTTTGAATGGTGAAAAGCAAATGATAAAATAACTTAAAATTAAATATATATAAAATAATAAAATTCCAATCTATAATGAATTTATTTATTTATTTCAATTAATTAATTTTGATTTCTAAGACCCTGTGGCGTTCATCAGAGATCCCACGTGACACAAATAAAAATTTTCAAATAGATCATACTATTTTTTTGATGCGATATTTTGTCCCGCGATATTATGTCCGGATCCCGTATCATCGTTTGACTTCTTAAGTCATCCACTCTTGATGTTATAAGAATCTGCTTGCCATTATGAGCATATACAACTAAAGAGGCCTAACTCTGGCCATAGTGAAATATAATAAATGTGTCCGAGTATATTGATTAAGTGACAAAGAGAATTATATAAAGAATCGTTCAATGGATAACCAACTCCTCAAGCCCTGGCTGCATTACTCTCTATCATCTGGTAATCTGGTGAGAGTAATTTAATTCATTGGTCAGTAGTTTTATAATTTTGGTGAACGCATTTTAATATAGACCTGACTCTATGCACTCATCATCTTCATCCTATTCATCATCATCCTATTTTCGATGTAATTAATATAAATATAATTAATATAATTGTAACTAAAAGTAATTGCTGAACCATATAAGTTATGATATTGTTTGAATGATGAAAATTTTCGTTTTAGTAAGTATCCAACATGGAAAATTAATAAAGAAATTAATTAAAATTATTTAAAATTTGAAATTATTTGATAAGAGTAAGTTTTACTTATTAATCCTCATATTCCTTTTCAGATTTTAAATAATTTATTTACATTTTTTTGGGCATTTCACAACGCATGCCCGAATATCAATTTGATATTTGAAGTGTACTACTTCCTAGAACTCACCTTAAGGCCACAGACGGAAGGATAGTTTAAATTGACTTGTTTCCACCCAAGATTTGGCAACAGTTCACTCGGTAGACAGCGCCACTTGGAATAGATTGCGCAACTTTTTTATTCAACAGCCACCAAAAAATTTTAAAAGTGGGATTTGATATACATAAAAGGCGAATAGAATCGAAGAAACGCCGATTCTATATATCATATATAACTTCTTAAAATTATTGTTGACGATTGAATAAAAAAGTCACGCAATCTGTACCAGGTGGCGCTGTCTACCGATTGAACTGTTGCCAGTTTCCGAGCAACGCGACAGGCATCTAGTTTAGGAAGCTATGATATTAGTCATTATGTTTAAGTTTTTTTTTTTTTTTTTTTTTTTTCTCTTTTTCCCTTTATTTGATTTTACTACTTTTTTCATTTGTGTCACTTTTCTATACGGGGAACGGAATGAGTTTTACTGCTTACCAAGCCGAGCATTAAAAACGGACAATATTCTTTAACCATGTTTCTTGCAACCATGGGAGTTTCGGCGCAAGTGCTGACTGCTGACTCAACGAAACCAGTGTTAAGATAAGGGTGATAATCCTTGTTATTGAGAGAAAATAGCGACAAGTTAACATCGAATGACTGGCTATTTATTAAATCTCAACCTGTCGGTCAAGTGGATTCTGAATGACTATGAAAATCCATGACTGAATCTGGATTCGAACCTGAGAACTAAAAGTCAGAGCGCTATTTAATCGTCTGTCAGATGGGCTTTATATAGTCGAAATACACTGAAATCAAAAGTTGCGTTATGACAGGGCCCGAAATTTCAGCTCGATTTCACTCGCCGAAAAAAAAGTTTTACTCGCCACAAAATAGGTTATCACATTTTTTTTTTTTTTTTTTTTTTTTTTTTTAATACGCATTTTGGGTTTTTTTTTTTCTTAAGTATATCAAGTGCTTTTACAAATATGCCTAAAATTATATATATATAAAGTGTGTCGTATATCATCATGTCTCATAATCTCTATAATCAAAAATCATTATAATGCATTGCATTTGAGATTTGTAAAAGATTAAAATATCTATAAATGCAAAGAGTCATTAAATAAAGAAAGAAGAAGAAGAAAAAACTTCGTCAAATAATATCCTGTGAAAATCTTTTTATTATGAAAGATTAATCTTCATTATTTACCTATTTATTTATTTAACTTTTTACATCAGAAATGTCTTTTTCGTCGATTTTATTTTTATAATCAGACGGAATGTCGAAGAGTATAACTTGTTCATTGCTGTCATTTGAAATGGACATTTCAGAATAATTTTTTCGATAAAATTGTTGCTTACAAATTATAACGAGCACAAATCCTTGCCGTTTCAGCAAAAAACAAGAAAATGTGAACTGTTTTTTTTTTTTATCATTATTCAACAAAATAAACATAGGCATTAAAAGGTCTCGGGCTCTTTTTTATGCGCCAATATCGCACAGGCAAACTTTCACATTTTTCTTCTCGGATAGTGGGCGACGGGCAAAGAGGCTCTCAGCTCGTCTATTCTCACTCTGCTTTAAGAAATCACAGTGGGAGAAACGAAACTGGCGAAGAAGTTAAAACTTTTATGCATGTACTAAGCAATTTTCCTTTCCTAGGATGGGACGATCGTCGGGCAGCGTGCACACAGACTCGGCACTCCGAGAAGAGAAAAAAGAGAGGTTAAATATGAGTTTATAAGATGGCAAGATTCTACCATATTTAAATCTATAAAAATAATGTTTTCTGTCCCAGTATCGTGTAAGAATTCTGTCTTTCACTAGACCAAATTTTCACTCGCCACAGTAAAAATTCCACTCGCCAATGGCGAGCTGGCGAGCAGAAATTTCGCGCCCTGGTTATGATATAACTGTCATCTAATATATTTACATAGATTTTCACATACGAGTATTTAATCGTTTTCCTATGCTAATCGCCTTTTTTCATAAATAGATTTCATTAAAAGTTTTAACATAAAACTACTTTCCCTTACACAAGATTTCTATTCTTAATCCTTTTTGTGCATAAAAATAATTCCCTGTTAGCTTCTTATCTTTAATCTTAATCACTGGTTTAATTTCATTTTTTGCAATAATCAGAATAAAATAAACTAATTTTCGTAGTGAAAACGATATTTGTTTTCTACTTTCTGTTTTCATTCAAATTTTTCTTTTAAAGTTTGCCTAAATTAAAAACTATTTACTTTCCATATTTTAATGTAGAGAAATGAAATTTACCGAAATCAAAATTTTCATGATGATATAATCAATGTAATCTAATATATATGCGTAGATTTTTACATAAATTTAATAACAAATTTCCGATGATAATCCCCGTTTTTCATAAATAGATTTCATTAAACTTTTTAACATAAATATTTCCTCTCACACATGATTTCTTTTCTTTACTCTTTTGGAATACAAAAATAATGCACAGGAGAAAAGAAAAATAACTTTAGCATCAGATTTTCTGAGTAGTTGCATGAATCTCACTTGCGTAAGCTATGCAAGTGAGGAAATAATCGTTTGCGTTTCTTTTCTCTCATTGGCCGATGTAGTATTGGCCTAATAGGCAGCTTTTGGGACCAGCTGAGCCCACAATTAAGAAACTGCTCTAGAAGCTAAAACTGTTTAGGCCTTAGGAGAGAGGCGGTTGATGCTATTTTGTTCGGTAACAGGTGCCTGGGATCCTCAATTTAGTTTGTGTTCGGGAAGAAAAGGGGTGAAACAAATATTAATGTCTCAACAATCTTAAGATTTTCGGACTGATTTTGGATATAAATGACATACGTATTAGTATGATAATAACGAACCTAATGTAATCAAGGTATGATTTCGAAATAGAAATGTGGGCCGCTCATTACTGCGACACAAAATAGGTTTTGTGCTGCATTTCTATAATATTGTGTAGCGATTATAAAGTAATTTTAACGATGGTATATTCAATAATATTAATGTTAAGAAGATTTTTTTTAGGACATTAAAAAGATTGAAAATAATCCTCAACCCAACAAATTTTAGGATTTTTTCTTTTTTTTATTTCTGGAGGAGCTAGCTCTAGCTTACATCTTTACGACCAGGGTCCGTTTAATGCACGGTTTAGCAGGGGGATCCAGGTGCACCTAGGAACCAAATTTTTATAGGCATCAAAATTTTGTACAAAATGTTTATTATGAATTCTTTTCTAGGAGCTTCCAAACGACACCAGAATTAACCAAACAACATATATGTATATTCAAGCTACTATTTTTAACACGCTTTTATTAGCTTCACCTGTATGTATGTATGTATGTATAATGTATGTTTCTAACCGCTCTGGGAGCAAAAAAAATATATATATATATTCTGAAAAAAAAAAGACTTTCCCTACGTGAACGCTGTGGCTGTAAGGTAAAGCTCCGCTCTACGAAACTAAAGGTCCAGTGTTCGAGTCCAGTCAGCGGAGATTTTTAAAAAATGGTTTTTGTTTAATTCTAAGCTATTTTAATTAAAGATTTAAATGTATGTAAATATTATGGTGTGTCAGTCACACGATTTTCTCTTACCCTGCATTTTAATACTAAGATAGATATTTTGTGCTTTTAGTTCATATTCCTATAAAAGCGTGTTCTTTAATTTTTTAAAACTATAATATTATTCCATGCGCAAACTATTGTAGATTTGTAATCCTGCAATTAATTTTTGTGAATTTATAGATGATCAGCTACATGAAATGGACAAGGGGGGCATTGCAACAAACTGCACAAGTATTTAGATTTCTCATTATCTTGATTAGGCCCTAATTTTAAATTTGAAAGTAAATGGAGAGGAACAGCGTTTTAACTGTTATTAACAATTCGTATAATTTTATATCTTTTAAAAAATATTTATGTGAAATAATGAATTTTAAAGAGTTTTCTATTAATATCACATATTCAAGTACTACCCGGAATACTACCCGGGGTACTGTCCTTTGTCCTGCATTAGGAAATTAATTGCCTTCGGTAAAAAGTTGGTTCGTTTTCGAAAATTAGAGTTTTTTAAGCTCTATTTTCACGAAAAGTGTATCTGGCTATAATACACATTATCCCTTTCCTCTCCTATTGGGAAGTGAATTTCTGAAATTTGTTTTTAGGTATTCATGTTTGTTATATTTTAAAACAAAGAATCTCATGAACGTATCACATCCCTGTAAGAAAAGTGACACTACTAAAAAATGCAGTTTTTGAGAAATATTAACTTAAGGGCATTAACTTCACTCACCGCCGCCGAAAGCCGAAGCTAATGTTATTCTATGGGAAATTTTTCTTTACAAATAACTTATTAACTAATACATATTTTTAAATTCTGTTTTCATATTCTGAAAATTCCTAGCTGTTAAATTGACGGACCTTTTTTAAAAAATTATTTTTTTAATTTTTTATATTTTATTTTGAAGCTGAAAAGTACGAATTTTCAATATGTGAATTTTTTTCATTTTGCAATTTCAAAATAAAATATAAAAATTAAAAAAATACATTTTTAAAAAAGGTCCGTCAATGTAACAGTTGGGAATTTTCTGAATGTGAAAACAGAATTTAAAAATATGCATTAGTTAATAAGTTATTTGTAAAGAAAATTCCTCCATAGAATAACATTGGCTCGGGCTTCCGGCGACGGTAAGTGAAGAGGGCTGTTAACGATAACGAAAAAGCATAGACTAGTGTAGAACTGACATGTTTGACATAAAACTGACACAATTATCTCTCAGGTGGATAAATTGCGAGATAGAGATGTGACGATTTTCATGGACGTTGGTGCCCTTCATACAAATTTTTCAATTAAATAAACTCATAATTGTCATTTTGACTTTTGTCAGTTCTCTTGCCGGTGTGCGAAATGTTTTCTCTTTGAAGTATGAGGGGCATGTAAAAATCTGTTCTTTCCCCTTCCCCACTTGAGTGGGAATTTCTGAAATACCTAAAATTGAAGTATTTGTATTTATTACATTTTAAAGCAACAGTCTCTCAGACATAACAGTTTTTACTTTAAAATATGAATAGATATGTAAAAATATCCGTTTTGCCCCCATTTTTCTTAGATGGGCGAATTTTAAAAATTCTATAAATTGGTTTTTAAATGTTCCTATTTATTACATTTAAAAAAACTAGTTTGCATAGGTGGACTCTGCTCAGTTCCCCATCATATTTATGGTCTCATAAATTTCTAGTACGAGACATATTGTAATCATGTTAAAAGAAATGAATTTGACCAAAGCTTGACATAGTGACAGAATGAAATCCCCGCCTAATAGGCTATCCACCGTTCACTTCGATACATTTATCTTATTCCAATCTATTAATTTATTTTATCAGGGTTAATTCCGTTGTTTAGTTTTCACGCTGCTATTTCCTATGCAATAATCCTCAAAATTCATATTTATATGAAAAATTTACAATTTCGCTATGTTGATAAAATCGTAAATTACGAATAATTTACGAAATTTTTCTTTTAGAATATTTGTATTCAATCATGTTCAAAGAAATATCATAAAAATTTTGAAGTTGTCTAATGTATTTATGATCCTAAAAATGAAAGTTTATGCTCAATTTTTCCTTATTCTGACATGTTAAGTAAATCGTAAATTCCAAATAACTTACGAATTTTTTAAATTGGAAAAATCATAGCCTATGATATTCATGCCAGTATCCTAAATAATATTTCGAAAGTGGTTTGACATCTTTACGAGGAAAATATCCCTCAAGATTGACGTTTATGTGAAATTTTGCTCTATTCTGCCATGTTAAGAAATTCGTAAATTTCCAATAACTTGCGAAATTTTCAAAGTAGCATATTTATAGTTACCGATGCTCATTCCGGCATCAAAACTGATATTTTAAAATAGGTCTGACATTTTTAAAGTAAAAAGTTTCCATTTAATGCACGTTTAAGTGAATTTTTGTCCTATTCTTCCATGTTAAAAAAATCGTAAATTTCGAATAACTGCTGAAGTTTTAAAATTCGAATGTTTCAAATGAATAGGGTTCTTTCCAGTGTCGGAAGTAATATTTTAAAACTGATCTGACCTCTCTGCGACAATTTGTTCTTGAGATATCGTGTACACAGACTAACAAACTAACGGACTAACCCACTAACACACTTAACAGACACCTTACAGACAGACACCATACAAATTTTGTCATTTTCGGATTCCTCACACCTGAAAACGTGTAAAAAAGTAAAAAAAATCGAGGTCGAAAATTTTCACTATTACCTAAGTTCCCCATACCAATAAATAGTATGATGGGGAACTAAAATATCCGCTTTGCCCCCATTTTTCTTAGATGGGCGAATTTTTAAAATTCTTTAAATTAGTTTTTAATGTTCCTATCTATTACATTTAAAAAAATCTGGAGTGACTCCACTCGACTTTCCGAACATTGAGTAATTAACAGTTTTGTAGATAAAGTAAAGAAAGAGTAGTTGTTAAACAAACAAAAGAGAGAAAACCATAATAGAGTGTTTGAGTATTTTTCTCCATCTATTACACGTTGTTTTATTTAACGCTACTGAACTTTGAGCCCATAGATCATAATGACAAAGAAATTTTCGTTGTGTCCCTGTAAAAACCTATAAATGTTAGATTCACCAAAATGCTTATAGTTAGTGCAACAGTGATTTATAATACTCATATAAATTTTCAGCTGAATTCAATAAGGCGTTTAGATGCTATCGTACTTTTAAAAATTTAGTCCCATAGGCCATAATGATAAAGAATTTTTCTTTGTGTCCCTGTAAAAAAACTGTAAGTGCTAGATTCACCAAAATCTATACAGTTAGTTCAACTGTGATCTATAACATGTGTACAATTTTTTTGCTCGGATTAATAAGGCGTTTAGACACTATCACATTTTTAAAAATTTGGCCCCATAGGCATAATGATAAAGAATTTTTCTTTGTGTCCCTGTAAAAAAACTATAAGTGCTAGATTCTCCAAAATCTATACAGATTGAGTATTTGTGATCTATAATATGTGTATAAAATTTTTGCTCAATTGAATAAGGCGTTTAGATGCTATCGCACTTTTAAGATTTTGCTCCCATAGGCCATAATGATAAAGAATTTTTCTTTGTGTCCCTGTAAAAAAACTATAAGTGCTAGATTCACCAAAATCTATAGGATTCGTACTATGGTGACTTACAATATGCGTACCAACTTTCAGGTTAATCGAACGAAGCGATTAGACGCTAGCGTGTTCACCCACAGACATACACACATACACACATACATACACACATACACACACACATACATACATCATCGTAAAAATAGTGAAAACGGACTCAGGGGACCTCAAAACGTATAGAAACATCAAAATCTCGAATTCGGATTTTTGACATGATTACAATACTTTCCTCACTATAGTGTTCGGAAAGTAAAAATATTCACCACCATCCATATATTGAAATATGAAAGGATATGTAAAACAATTCCTGACGATTTTCTTTGTACGATTTTATTTTCATAACAGTCTGCAATGCAAGAGAGTTGAGTTATTCCGTCGATATTCAGTGAGATTTGAATCGGAAATTTCGATGGGATACTAGTTAACTCGAACAATGTATGTAACGAAAAATAATTATGATAGTTATTTTTTACAAAAGTATTTTGATGTTCATAACAGGAACTTTTTTCGGTAAAAGAACACTAATTGACGCTATCTTAAAGAAAGTTAAAAGAAATTAATATTCTTATAATCGTAACAGAATTACTCATAAATTCATTTTTATCCATTTTATTCCTAGAACAACCAATGAAACTCTATTTTTCCTGCAAAAATTATATAGGATTGCTATTTGTTCCCCATCATACTATAGGTATGGGGAACTTAGGCAATCGTGAAAATTTTCGACCTCGGTTTTTTGACTTTTTTACACGTTTTCAGGTGTGAGGAATCCGAAAATGACAAAATTTGTATGGTGTCCGTCTGTAGGGTGTCTGTTAGTGTGTTAGTCCGTTAGTGTGTTAGTATGTTAATCTGTGTACACGATATCTTAAGAACAAATTGTCGCAGAGAAGTCAGATCAGTTTTAAATTATTACTTTCGACACTGGAAAGAATCCTATTAATTTGAAACATTCGAATTAAAAAACTTCGTAATTTATTAGAAATTTACGATTTTCTTAACATGGGAGAATAGGGCAAAATTTCCCTTAAACGTGCATTAAATGGAAAATTTTTACTGTAAAAATGTCAGATAAGTTTTAAAATATCAGTTTTGATGCCGGAATGAACATCAATAACTATAAACATGCTACTTTGAAAATTTCGCAAGTTATTGGAAATTTACAAATTTCTTAACATGGGCAGAATAGGGCAAAATTTCACATAAACGTCAATTTTGAAGGATATTTTCATCGTAAAGATGTCAGACTACTTTTGAAATATTATTTAGGATACTGACAAAATCATCATAGAGTATGAATTGTCCAATTAAAAAAATTCGTAAGTTATTTGGAATTTACGATTTACTTAAAATGACAGAATAGGGTAAAATTGAGCATAAAAGTCAATTTTGAGGATCATAAATATATTAGGGGGACTGGAAAATAATGTCGTTTTGAATTATAATAATAAAATGAAACCGGAAACTTTTGTTTAACCGTGTTTACATGGTACTTTACAAATAACCATCTTATAAGTTACCTAAGAATATCTTAAATTTTATCCAGGATAAATTTCCGATGTCAGTTTTTTAATTAAAAACGACATTATTTTCCGGTCCCCCTAATATATGAGACAAGTTCAAAATGACATTTATGATACTTGTATGAACATGATTGACTTCAAATATTCTAATAGGAAAATTTCGTAAGTTATTCGTATTTTAAGATTTTATCAGCATAACAAAATTGAAAATTTTCCATATAAATATGCATTTTGAGAATTGTTGCATTTGAAATGGTAGCATGAAAACTAAACTACGAAATTGACCCTAATAAAATAAATTAATAGATTAGAATAAGATAAATATATCGAAGTGAACGGTGGATAGCCTATAAGGAGGGGATTTCATTCTGTCACTGTGACAAGCGTTTGGTCAAATTCATTTCTTTTAACATGATAACCATGTTAAGGGAATGTCCTGAAGTAGAAATTTATGAAAACATATACATGATGGGGAACTGAGCAGAGTCCACTTATGCCAACTAGTTTTAAACGCTTAACTTCTTTCACTTTTCTAACATCGACAATTGATGTTCTTTCAATGGAAAAGTACGCTGATTTCCAAAGAAGGGTGATTGTGTTCAGGTAATTTAAATGATTTCAGGTATTTATTTCATTTTCCACAACTGAATTCTAATTTTTATGATATTTAAATTCATAAAATAAAACTGAGATATAAATGTTATGTGACTGTTAAAAATAAAATTAATATTTTTTATAATGAGAAGATTTGTACCTTCTTGAAATAAATTATATGTGCTCTTCCCATACGAAAAAATTTTCTCGTTAAATTTTCAAATATTTTTCATAGGTTGATTTCTTTAGAAATCGACCTATCTCAATCACTTCGTTTATCTATATGTACATCTATCTATCTATCTATAATAAAAAATTTGTCATCACGATAACTCACGAAGTAATACTCCAAATCAAACCAAATTTGGATAGCGAACTTATATCTTATAAATATCTTGGATGAATTCGTCAAACAAGAGGCTCCGCTTCTTTGTTTTCTAGTGGCGGCCACTTGAAAATTTCAAATCCACATTCTAAAAAGCGTATTTAAGACAGGATTTGCTTGAATTTTGGCTTAAATATAGACCATATAAGGGTCTCAAACAAGTCTAATATTGAACTTTATCCGCCATTTTTAACAAAGTGGCGGATATCTTATATTAAGGGGGTCCACTTGAAATCGGGCTATCACTTGAAAATTAAAAATCAGGATAACTTCTGAAATAGTACTCCAAATCGAACCAAATTTGGACAGTGAACTTATTTTATAAATATCTTAGATGCATTTGTTAACCAAGTTGCTCCGCTATTTTGTTTTTAAGTGGAGACCACTTGAAAATTTCAAATTCACATTGCAAAATGTGTATTCAGAATTTGTTTGAATTTTTATGCATACATAGACCATATATAAGGGTTTCAACCAAGTTTAGTATTGAACTTTATCCGCCATTTTTATCTAAGTGGTGGATATCTTAAACTGAACGGGGCCACTTGAAATCAGGCTACCACTTGAAAATTTAAAATCACGATAACTTCCGAAATAAGTTCTCCAAATCGAACCAGATTCGGACAGTAAACTTGTTTTATAAATATTTTAGATGTATTTGTTGTTGCTCCCCATTTATGGTTTTCAAGTGGAGACCACTTGAAAATTTCAAATTCACATTGTAAAAAGCGTATTCCGAATTTGTTTGAATTTTTATGTATACATAGACGATATATAACCAGCTATGGGTTTCAACCAAATTTATTAATGATTTTTATCTGCCATTTTTAACAAAGTGGTGGATATCTTAAACTAAGCAGGGCCACTTGAAATCAGGGTACCACTTGAAAATTTAAAATCCGAAATAATACTGTAAATCAAACCAAATTTGGATAGCGAATTTATCTTATAAAAATCTTGAATGAGTTTGTTAACCAAGCTGCTCCGCCATTTTGTTTTCAAGAGGAGGCCACTTGAAAATTTTAAATTCACATTGTAAAAAGCGTTATTTAAGACCGGATTTGCTTTAATTTTGATCTATACATAGACCATATAAGGGTCTCAACCGAGTTTATTAATTTAATGAACTTTATCCACCATTTTTAAGAAAGTACGGATGTTATAACCTAAGCGGGACAACTTGAAATCAGGCTTCCACTTGAAAATTTATAATCATGATAACTTTTTAAATTCTGATTCGATTCAAACCAAAGTTGGACAGTGAACTTATCATATAACTATCTTGAATAGTTTATCATATAAATCACTTGGCAACTTGTTCCGACATTTTGTTTCTAAGTTGTGGCCATTTAAAATCAGGCTTCCACTTAAAAATGTACCATCATGATAACTTTTAAAATACTAATTTGATTCAAACCAAAGTTGGATAGTGAACTTAATGTTTAAATATCTTGGATAAGTTCGCATGTTAACGTGCTGCACTATTTTATTTCCAAGTGGAGGCCACTTGAAAATTTGTCATTATGGTAACTTTTGTAATACTGAATCAATTCGTATCAAATTTGAATAGTGGATTTATCATTCAAATACCTCATATAAGTTGGCTGGGCCTCTAACTTAGCTTTTTTCTTTCCAAGTGGTGGCCACTTGAAATCACGGTGCTACTTGAAAATTTCTTATCACGATGATTTTTAATATACTGAATTAGTTTAAACCAAAGTTGGACAGTGAACTTATATGAATATCTTGGATGATTTCGCTGGCAATTTGTTCCGCCATTTTGTTTCCAAGTTGCAGCCACTTAGACTGCCACCTGGAAATTTGTCATATCAATAACGTTTGAAATACTGCACTGATTCGAACCAAAGTTGGACAGCGAACTTACGCTTCAAATATCTTGAATGAATTTGCTGGGCAACTTGCTCCGCCATATTGTTTCCAAGTGGCGGCCACTTGAAAATTTATTATCACGATAACTTTCGAAATACTTAATTAAATCGAAGCAATGTTGAAAAAATGGAGTTATCATTCAAATATCTATGATTTCGGCGGGCAAGTTTTTCCGCAATTTTATTTCCAAGTTGCGGTCACTTGAATGCTGTCACTTAAGAATTTGTTATCGTGATAACTTTTGAAATACTGAATTTATTTGAATCAAAGTTGGACAGTGGACTTATCTTACAAATATCTTGGATTAATTCAGTGAACATCTTGCTCCGCGTTTTTTATCCAAGTGGCGGCCACTTAATTTGTCAACACGATAACTTTTGAAATTCGAAATTAATTCGAGGTAAATTTGTATATTAAACTTATCTCACAAATGCATTTGATATATTTTTTTGTCAACTTGGTCCGCCATCTTGTTTCCAAGTGCTGGCCACTTGAAATTTTCAAATCCACATAAAAATTATTTATGAACCGATTTGCTTAAAACCCTATATGTACATATCCCAAATCAATATTTCTACCACGTCCATTAATAATTTGCAGCCGTCATTTTTTACAATGGCGGCTACTTCATAAGAAGAAAGAAATCAACCTACCCTTCCGAAAAAGCCGGAAGGTCTTGTTATTATTATTATCATTTATTTGCTTCTTCCATTTGTTCAAAACTCGCAAGCAAGTGAATAGGAAATTTGGATGTCATAACCATTATCATCACCATAATAAAAGAAATACTTGTAGGGGTCATCGAAGCATGGAACTCATCCCTTCAATGGAGGATTGAAATTGTGATAGCATGTCTTCGGACTACCCCTAAGGGAAATCTCACACTACCGCCAATAGCTAACTGTGCAGTTCTAGTTTAACATTAAAAACTCACCCAATCTCTATCGTGACGTTAATCAGGCTAGTCCAACCATGTCCCTTGTCAAATTTTATCCATGTCCATTATCGAATTTTATAAAACTTTTATAGCGAGAATCATTAGTAAAATTATACTATCGCTGGTTTTCTTAACAAGCTCATTTTTGAAAAACGGAAACAATGATAATAATAATAATAACTAAATCAAAGGTGGTATTGAGCCAACACCACCCGTAATAATATCTCTAAACTGAGCTTTACGTCACAGAAGATCGGCAGATTACATCTACTCAATATCTATAGGATGGTGTGGAGCAGATGCCTTTGGCCGATCTTCCGTGACGTAAAACTCAATTTCGAGGCATTATTATAGGAGGTGTTGATTGAGCATGTACATTATAATTAAGAAAAGACGCACATGTCTCGAAATGTTGAACTGCAACCGATTTTTTCTTTCTTTCTTAGTCTTTTTCTTTTATAACAGACTTAAATATATATATATATATATATATATATATATATATATATATATGTGTGTATAATGCATGTTTTACTTCAGGAAACTAGAAATACCTACATCTTTTATGAAGATTTTCTTTAAAAGTTGTTTGAGGTACATAATGAAAATTATCTTTAACCAATTATTGTGAAAATAAAAAATAGTAATAGCCACCTAGGAAACAATTATTGTATATGTAGGAGCATAAGCCTGCCCCTCTAGAGAGTAGAATTATAAATTTTCAATATCAGCATTTTTAAAAATAATTCATTGATACTTTTAAAACAATGGATAAACCATAGATTTGTAGCAATCTAAAACAAAGTATTATTATTTTCTTAATTTTTAACAACAACAATAAAATTAAATAAATAAATAAATTTTGAAACGTTCATCTTTTCAGATGTCACCTATAGGGCACAAAAT
This sequence comes from Salticus scenicus, assembly GCA_963930645.1. Classification (NCBI taxonomy): domain Eukaryota; kingdom Metazoa; phylum Arthropoda; class Arachnida; order Araneae; family Salticidae; genus Salticus; species Salticus scenicus. The sequence goes on from OZ005658.1 coordinate 263,904,201, forward strand.
TAAACTGTTTTTGAAATTTACTGTTATACTTGTCACTGATTAAATTTTTTTGCAATCATCACGGATAATAATTATAATAATTAATTTGTAATGCTTGAATTTGTATAGAAAAATATAGAAGAAAATTTTGTGATGACCACAACATAATTTCAAATTTCAAACAGTGATTTGATAAAAACATTTTATGATTTTATGTTCAAGAGTTCGCATAAAAATAAACTAGAATGTTGTGACCACCACATGAGTTTCTTCTATATTTTCCTATGCAAATTCACTCAGTAAAAATAATTTATTAAAATCATTATTTAATAAAATTATCTTTCATGATAATACAGTAGGATTTCCATATTAGAGAAGTAGTATAACACTAAATAAATAAATAAATATATATATATTTACTAGCAGACCCGGCCACGCGTTGCTGTGACTAAGTTATACGTTGAATTATACGGCTGTAAACTATTTAGTACAGTTAAATTATTATTTACGAACAAAGACGAAAACGTTGTAGCCGATGTAAAAACCCACAGGGTTGAGATTTGAAACTTAGGTCAAAATTTGGAAGCGATTGATAAAAATTTTCGTAGTGTTGATATTAAGCACAAATTAATTTTATTGTAGGGTCCTATAAATTTTAATGGAGAAGTGATATATATTATTTCTAATGCTACTTTGGATAAAATTGCTAAAATGACTAATATATAAATTAAATTCTATTAAAATTCTATTAAAATAAAAGTATAAAAGAAACAGACGATTTTAAAATCAATTTTTATGGAGGAGTGAAATATAATATATGCTATAATGGATAATTTTACTATTAAATGACCTCATCATTTTAAATATTTTAAAGAGGGCAACAGCTGTAGTTATAAAAGGGAAAACAATAAGGCTAAACCAGAAAAATAAGTAAATTTGATAAATATTTTAAAACTTTAAAATTGGAAATCTTATGAAATATTGGACATTTAAAGTAAATACATGTATCATTTTAAATACAAAAAGATTTTGGAAAAGTTTAGTGTATTTTAACGAAGTGATGAGAAGTTTTTGAGTATGTTAAAATTTTAATAGTAAATTCAAGTCAATAAAGATTGGAAACATTGAGGATTAAGATAAGAATAATTATAAGATTTAAAAAAAAAAAAAAAAAAAAAAAAAAAACTTTTTATATACCATGCTTTTAAATTTTAATATACTAATAATATACAAATTAAAAGGAAAATGATAAATATTCTATCATAGTTTGAAGTCAAATTTGTTTTCAAATGTCTAAATAAAATATCTGATGTAAGATACTAATATTTTGCAGCGGAATAGATTTCATTTCTGTCATCCTTGGCGAAAAAAAAAGAATATCGCCAAATTATCTGGCGAAAATATTTAATTCCTTTCAAAAATCATGGTTATTTTAACAACTTATATTAAAAGAGTAATGAATAATATGAAACAATATTTCGTACAATACATATTACATGTCATACATACGTACAATGAATAATACATATTACATTTCGTACAATGCATACATCTGGCATGTATATTTTCGTGTTACGCTTTTGATCGCCAAATAATAATAATAATAATAAAAAAAGCCAAGGGCGACAGAGTTTAAAAATTTAAAATTAAAATTTTGTCAATTTGACAGCAAAATAATTCAATCTAACACCCGCGATAACTAATACATATCTATACCCAAATATAAGGATTAAAATCGGGAAATAAATTTCCTCGATTTTTAATAATTTCTTACAAAAAATCCAGTGGGCAATTAACATAGGAAATCTTTTTCTTGGCTGCACAGACGGTCAGTGAGTCACACTTCGCTTGCGTATAGAACTCATAGATATAGTATAGCATATATAGAATAGAGTGATCATTGGGGAGAAAAAAGTTATTCCTTTTCATTTGGGAAAAGACGACGTTTTTACCAAAATATGGCCGTCTTTCCCCGAGTGAATACACACGGGAATACATACTAATATTTTAGCAAATAAAATTTATGAATAATTTATTTGCTAAAGGGGAATGGAAGACTCCAGATACAGTTTCAAATTCATATTTCTTTCTTTCTTTTCTTTTTCTTTTTCTTTTTTTTTTTTTTTTTCAATACCACTTAATGGCTGTTTCCAAAGCTTTTATTTTTTATCTTTTTTCGGCATCAAAAATCTTTCTACGATAACATGGGGATGAGAGATCTATATATATTACTATATCTATGATAGAACTACATTAGCACTTTATCAATGTGTATAAAATCTTTAAATTGATTATGACGTCAATTTTCGTGAGATGCATAATTTAACTTTTTATAATTTTTTAACGTTCACGTTTGATTAAATGTATTTATTTTTATGTCGAAAGAAAATGAACTCGTATTTTTTTTTTTTTTTTTGGCAACAATTAAATTAATGGAACTCACAGATATTTTGGAGCAACTTTAATAAAGGTCTATAATTAACAAATAATTGCAATAAAACAATATTGTGACAATAAATTGAGATAAAAACTATCCTATCTCTCAAGTTGGATCAAACTGCACACAGTGTGCAAAATTTCATCAAAATCAGTTCCTTAGTTTAGGAGTTTACCCCGGACAAACATCGTGACACGTAATTTATATATATATACAGATTAAATTATAAAGTTTTGATCAATGAAGCACAAATAAGTAAAAAACAGGATTAATTTCACTGTATTATCTTCATTATAATATGAATTCAATTTACACTTCAGTCTAAGTAACACGTGGCCGGCTATGCTAACACCAAAAATTTAAAAAGTGGAAATAATTGAATTATACGAAATTTATTAATAGGTTAAAAAGTTGAAGATTCTTTGTGTAGATGGCAGCACCAAATATATTTCAGCCTTCATTTCAACCCAGTCGAAAGGTATCGACATCTGTTAGAATCATTTGGAGTTAACAGATAATTGTGACTGTCAAATAATAACAGACAAATAATTAGCAATAAATTAAAATTGCGACTATAATTTGAGATTTAAACTATCCTATCTCTCAAGTTGGATCGAACTGCACATGGTGTGCGAATTTTATTATAATCGGTTAAGTGGTTTAGGAGTCCATTGAGGACAAACATTGTGACACGAGATTTATATATATTAAGATTTAAAAAAAAAAAAAAAAAAAAAAAAAAAAAAAAAAAAAAAACATTTTATTCTCAATATTACATAAAAAATAAAATAAAAAATAAAATAAAAAATCGATATCTTTATTTTAAATTTTCGCAGATCGATGGTTCAACCATTCATTTTAAAGGTATTGATGAGGTCTTTTGAAAGATACTCATCATGAAAATTTATTCCCCTCAAGGGATGGTACGTCCCTCCACGAAGGGAGGTGATGCTCCTACATATACAAAATTTTTTCCCAGTTGCCTATCTCTATTATAAATAATTCTTGTAAATTTCATAATGATTATTAAAAAACAATTCTCTTTATACACATTTATACGAAATTTTGTCTTATACCACCATGTTACAATTTTAGAAAAAGCGGAATGGCACCGCAACCTGTTAGACAATTTTTACCAAAAGTTGATAGGCACTAATTTATGTCAAGGTGTAACTACATACCAATTTGGATGAAATTCTGTGCAGTAGTTCCTGAGATACAGTTGCCACAACATTTTGTCACACACACACACGGACAGACAGACATTTTCTAAAAAGGGTCAAATCTTGTTCTACAGCTCTCAAAACGTGTAAATCCATCAAAAATCCGAGGTCAAAAAATTTTTGTGAATCCAATACTTTCTTCTATTGAATATAGAAGAAAGTAAAAATATAGAAAACAGTTATTGCTTAACTTTCATAAATAAGTACTCTTATATCTGCATGTAAGAATGAAAATTCGCGTATACAGCCCCCGAAATTTCCATTTTTTTTTGCTTGAACGGTTCATTTCCTAACTCTCCGCTTCTTTATTCTCCCATTACTTGCTAAAGATTCCGCGAATGAAAATTCACAGTAGAAAATAAAGACATGATTTTTTTTTTCTATTCTTTTTTAATAAATGCTTTGAATCTTTTCGTTACGTGTTAGGAATTCTGCACGAGATTTCGTACGACTTTTCTGTTTGTACTTGGAAGGGGAAAAATTGATTGAATTTGTTGTTTTCGTAGCAAAATTTAGACAATTTACAAACGATTATCTCAGTAATGCATTAACTTGTTTCAGAGATTAATTTAGCATATTTGGATGTTTTACATTTAGCATTTTAATGGCGATTTCGTCATTCTTCGAAGTTTGAATTGTTGTTTTGAGTTGTAATCGTAAAAAGCATGAATGTTCTTTTCTTATGTAGAACAGAGAAAGTGAACGATACGCTTATGAAGGAACAAAGTTTTAAAAAGTATAATTTTAAAAGTATAACACAAATTTAGTTGTATTATTTCTAAGTTATGATATTATTAATTATAAACGCTATTGGAAATTAATATGAGTTGAATTTAGTGGGCCTCAGTCCTCAGTGGCGTCTCGTGAATGACGTCTTGGGCTACGTCCATACACGTATTTAGAAACAGTTAATGGAGCAGTATTTAATAATCTTATTAATTGGTTCGCTTGTTTGGAGAAACAACGTAGATATGGCGACATTTTTACAGTCAATTAAATGAATGAGCTTCTTATGATAAAGGACCGTTTCCAGGCATACATATAAAGATAGACGAAAATGTTATTCACGAGACGACCTTGGTGGCACTAAAACTGAGTAGGGGACTACTGGTGATGGTATGGAAATAAGCCGTCAAACTATCTCTAAGGATGGTCCAAAGGTATTACATCCCAATATTGATTCTTTATGAGACGAAGGTTGCTTTGATGATTGCTTTCACGGAGTATTATTGAAAGAGGAGATGAAAGTCCAATGGGAGGAAGCTTTAAAACTGCGATGTGAATTTCTGCCAGCTATTGGGGGCGACACTTGTCCCTTTACCCTATATTTCGGCGCGAAGTACTATTGTTTTCAGTTTCATTCTACTGACGTGCTTTTCGAATTTTAAATTTTAAACAGTTTAATATTTTTGTACGTGCTTAAAACTACTTAATTGAGATGGGTTCATGTAAATGCTTCGTTCCTGGATGTAAAACAGGTTATGATAGTGACAAAAAAAAAGAGAAAAGCCCAAGGACAGAAATGCCCGAGTTTGTTTTCTGCTCCACGGGTAAGTATTATTATTAGAGTCCTGCGCGGGTCGGGTTTTACCCGACAGATGATTTTTAAATCAACCCGAAACCCGACCCGAACTCGACAAAAAAAATTTCATCGACCCGAACCCGACAAAAAAACTTTCATCTACCCGAACCCGCAACAGAGAATTTTTTGTGACCCGAACCCGACCCGAAAAATAAATCAACATTACTTATTCATCTAAAAATCATGCAAAATAAGGTAAAATGATATAACATGATATAAAATAAAGTAAATTTTCATTGTCACACAGTTGGTAAATTATATATATGATATATATAACTAGTATGTTGTGACTTGTGACCACCACAAGACATTCTTCTATATTTTTCTGTCAAATTCACTATGTGCGAATAATTTATTAAAACTATTATTAAGAAGTTTAACGTGATGAATGCAAATAATTTTCATCTTAGGGAAATCAAACAAAGAAAGAGAGTTTTATTCTCCAGAAATAATATATTAAAAAATGCGTTTTCATAATGGTTATTTCACTTATCAAATTTTGTACAGGTATACACCATATACATAGAAGTTGAGATATAGCTTTTCCATCTCAGGGAAAATTGCAGGACAGTAGCGCCACCTATTGGTCGATATGCATCCAAATTGAATCGGCATAATGTCTGATTATGGTCTTTTTAGATATCTTTTTTTTTTTTTTTTTTTTTTTTTTTTAATTATACACAATAGAACCTGAGATATCTCTTTTCCTTAAATTAAGGAAATCGTTGTATAACACCGCCACCTATTGAATTATTGGTACCAAAAGTGGGAGGACTATAAATTATATCATGGTACATCCACATATAAATTTATGTGCAATTTTGTTTAGTAGTTCCTGAAATATAGCCTTTCCTTGAACTGTAAAAATCAGTGCATAGCAGCGCAACCTTTTGAGAAATTGACATAAAAAGTTGATAGGGACTAGGTTATGTGAAGATGCATCTACATATAAACTGATATGCAATTCTCTGCAGTAGTTCCTGAGATATAGCATTCCCTTAAATTGTGGAAATCACTGTATAGCAGCGCTATCAGATTTTCTAGTGACTCAACTTCGAGTAAAGTCATCCAGAAGATGTCTCCTATGGATATCATATTTACCTTATCACACGACAGTGGAATCTCGACGTTATTGAAATCACTCTACTCTACACTGTGCAGTACTTTCACCGAATTGCTAAGCACACACCACCCATGTACTTTATACCCTTCCAGTACAGCTACCGATCCATCATATGCTGTATATGCTTACACTCTACAAGTCTTTATAGTCCCTAGTATACCTCCTAAATATTCTGTCAGTTCATTCTGATACTTGGGTTTATACTAATTTCTCAACTTTGTCTTTAATTTTTCACACCAGTGTATGCAAATGCCAATATATGCATATAAAATATACATATCTTATATATATATATATATATATATATATATATATATATATATATATATATAATACATATATATAAATTAATTTAGGTTTAATAAAATTAAGATCAACTATTAGTTTAATTATTTTAGGTTTAACATTAACAAGATCCACTAATCATACTCTAATTATTTAATTGGTGCCACATTTCCCCTTAATCATGCAGTTAAAACTTCTTAAATACACTCCTTATAGCATTGGTTTGTTTGATCCTGAAATAATTTAACTGACTTATTGTTTATCTAGCTAAACGCTAGATGGCGCTTGCTCACTGCTGACTTAATGTCTTCTTTCTTTAATCCTTTCTTTGAAAGTTTTAATGTTTCTTGATCTACGTACAATTTAAATTAACAATTAACTAGCTTAAACTTTAATTAACTTTAAAATACTTTCACTAACTCAATAAATAATTACTCTGTGTATTTTATCGTTAATGAAAATGCTCAGTCGTTTATTCTTTATAGATTAATCGGTTTTTGCAAAGCTTTTATTTTTAATTTAATTTTTTTTGTTGGCATCATACTATTCTCCAGTTTGTGTTAAAAGTTTTACATGTGGCTACTATGCTTTTTTCTAGTTTTCTCTCTGGATTCCATGAAGATTTAATTTTATTTTTTAATTAATTTCTCATTCAATATGGTTTTGCTGCTTTGATCGAGGCTGGGACAATATAAATTGCTATGATTAGCTATACTGTTTTAGGAAATCGATGCAGCTTTCACAGCTTTATGAAGTACATGTCCCCTGATGAGTATTTACTTCTAATTTTAAGCATTTTTATCCAATTATTTCTGTGGTCATTTATTTGTTTTCTCTGTCATTAAGTTTAATGGTCCTTTTTTAATTATTATCATTTACATCGGCGTAAGTAATTTAAATTATTTTTGTCTCTTATTGGTTCTTAATCTGTATCGCAACAATTGTGTGTCAGTCTTTCCTATTAGTTAAAATCAGTTCTATTATTTTGTGTTGGTAATGTTTTGTATCTGTTAATTGCTAAATTTTAAGATTAAATTTTATTACGATATCTATCATTTATATATATATATATATACAAATAAACAGAAGCGTTTGTATATGTTGGTAACTTATTCAACAACTGAAAATAATCAGTCTACTCTGTCACTAATCATTGATATTCCTTAATCCAGTCTCTGTCACGTATACAGTCCAACTCAAAATACAAAATCCTTTTTATTTGTTTTAAAAATTCTTAGAAAAACATAATTCCCAAATTGCATACATTCATAAACATAACAAACAGAATTGTTTTAAAAATTCAAATGACGCCATTTATAGTTGTGTTACAAATAACGCTAGTTCCCCACCCGTTTTTAAAATGAAAGTTAAATTTTTCATTGGAATGGCTGCTATACTAGACAGGGATAAATAATTACTTGAAGCGATTACAACCAAAACATTTCTACAATCTTAAAGAACTAAAAAAAATTGCTTGTAGCTTTTGCTTGGTTTTCTAACAAAATTAAATTTGTTTCTTAGTCGCATAAATTATCAAATCAATTTTATCTGTGTCCCGTGATTTCCCTGGAGGGTCATTCTAGCGACATCTCTTTTGTTGGCAGTATTTTGCCAAGCCGCGGACGATGTTGCCAGATTCTTTGAAAGACATTTTACAGCCTGATTTTAAAAATTTGCGAAAGAAAAATATTTAAATTCGAAAGCTCTTAGGGGATTTCGCATTGAATGAAACAATTGCAATACATTACTTGTTTACGAACAAACACTTTATTATGTCGGTTTGATAAATGATTCATATTTAGTCTTAAAAATGGCAACGGTTAAAATTGAAGAAACAAGATATGCTAATTTGCTCTCAAACAAAATAATTCTTTTTCTGCTTTTTTTTTTTTTTTTTTAATTTTTTTTTTCTTTTAAAAGAAAATAGAAAGAGAAAATTCATTTTTCTTTTCTATTCTTTAGAGAAAGCACACATGATGAAAACTAATATAATTTTCATCTTTAATTTAGAGTTTCAAATTTAATTACCGAAATCAATTTTAGTTTCATGAATTATTTTTGACTGTGAGTAATTTTATTGAAATTTTTAGGAGGAAGTATTTTAAAATTTATGATATTTTATGAATAAAAATTTTGATTTTCGTAAAAGGAAATTTTTTTTCTCTCTCCATATTATTAAGTAATTTAGAAGTTTATATCTTATATTAATTTCTCTTGATTTTGTCTTTAAGCATAAAAAAACACTATGCTTATTATTATTTTTTATTTTCTAAGTAAAAGATATAAAAAATATGCACAAAACAGAATTTAATTTAGTACGATAGGACTTATTTTAATTTATTCTTTCATATAAAAGTATGCAGTAACTTTCTTTGATTCCCTAGCATCGGTTACTATATTCATTTCCGAAAATTTCTTTGGTACAACTTTAGCACAGGAGCCCATTGGTGTTTTTTAAATTTTTGTTGTCATTTTGGTGATGAATTAAAACGGCTTTAGCAATTGCGCAAATAACGATTTTTTTTTATCTACTTCGGTGCCAAATTTAAAATTTCGCCTAGGGTTTCTATATTGAAGCTGTTAGCACGATTCTTTAGCATGATTTAACTCAATTTTATTTTAATTATTAAAAAAAAAAAGTGTTTGCACTTTTTTTTTTGACATAATATATGTATGTATGTATGTGTATATATAAGTATATATATACATTGACATAATTTTTTCTTCTTCTTTTTAATAATTTTAAAGTTAAAATGGCTTTTTTATTTAATATCTTTTCAACCAATTACCCGGTTGAACTGAAAAGTACAGCGTTAGTTAGATTTTGCCCTGATTCGTAAGTGTACCATTTTTTGATAAAATCTAATAATCTGGACGAATACAATGACAAACTTTCAACTTTATATATTTAGATAAAAACAAAAATGTTTTCTCATTCATTCAAGTTTATAGATAAAAATTGGTAACAAATATGTGTGAAAGAAAAAGTACGACTTGTCGTACTAAAAATAAAATTTTTTAATTAAATTTGTTCTTTAATTCTTTAACTTATTGGTTTTGCTCTCAAACCAAACATTTAACATTTTCTTATGCAACATTTTTTTTTTTTTTTTTTACAAAATTTTTTTTCCTTGTCTTAATCAATTTTTATACTTTTGCTGCTTATCTCTTCGATAGATGGCAGTGCTAATCCGAAACTAGCAATTGATGTTTCAGAGGAAGCCATATCCAGAATCCAGTTGCAATTTCTTAGTAGGCACGAGTGTACCTTGTTGCTTTGATGAGGCATTTTTGCCTAGATTTTTCACCTGATAAAAGACCGTGCTATTATTTTAATCTGAAACAACTGTTGAGAGATTTGCAATTTATAATGTTTACTTATAAATTTATTTATTTATTAAATTAATTATTATTGGAATTTAATCAGATTAACATATAGATTTTATACACTGAAAGATCTTATTATGAAATTCTTTATATAATGCACACCTTCTGAGACATAAACAAAGAATTTTGAATTTAAAAAATATTTTGTAAAAAATAAAAAATAAATAAAAAATAAAAAAGGAATTTAAAGGGGACTAATGTGCAAGTTGTACCTGACGGGACTAAAGTGAAAGTTGTACCTCAAGGGACTAATGTGAAAGTTGTACCTCACGGGACTAATGTGCAAGTTGCACCGAACGAACAAACTATTTCTTTCAACGAAAATGCCTACTAACCCTGGACGATAGGTCTAATATATCGTATCCTATTATATATCGTATTTATCGTAATATAACTCAATACTTATTTCGCTTCCTTCTTCGACTCGTTTTAATACGCATTTTTTATAGGCATGAGCAGCCCCCGAAAAACAAAATCATTAAATTCATTTTTTTAAATATTTTTATTTCATATTATTTCACGCGCACTTTTTATTTCCTAATTCAAAATTATTAAAAAAAACTTTTTCGATATCGCTTGTAACGATACTGATTGTTATTAGTTTTCTTTTCTTTATCTTTCAATAATAATAAAAAAAAGATTTTGATGAAATTCTGGCAAAAGCAGAATTTAGTTTAGGACGGAGGACTATTAGTTTTTTTTTCTTCCCAATTATAACATCGCTTTCATATTATTCAATTATATTTTCGATAAATTTTAGATTTCAATAAATGTCCAACTATCGAAAAATGATTTCGACAAATGTCCAACTATCGAAAACGACAACGCAAAAATCTCAGATTGAGACTAATAGGCCCTTAGTCCTAAAAAAAAGAAAAAAAAAAAAAAAAACTGTCACTCTGTAGAGAATTAAGTGTAATATATTTGTTTTGCTTTATTTCCACAATTCTAAATTTTTTTTAAAGTAAAAAATTGCTATCATTCATTACAATTTATGTATATATTTATTTATTTATTTTGAAAATGAGTAATATAATGAATGGTTTGGTACAGGCATATATGGACTCTGTCAATGAGAGTTATGATCCACACAACTTCTGCTTCAAGAAACGAATCTTAAAAATAACTTTCTCTGTTTTAAAATATTTCAGACATATTTGGCCATGTTTATAAAGTAAATTTGGTGATATGTAAAATGTGAGAGCTATATATGTATTGCAAAATTCTACTATATAACGCGCAACCTTGTGTTTTTAAGTTTGCGTTATAAATATCTTCTAATGTACTAAAATTTTTTTTGAAAAATTAAAAGTACTAATTTTTAACTTTTTCTTTCCCATAAGGTAGAGAAAGTATTGTTTTTGGGTCAAATTTTCGAAAGTAAGTTTTTGTTATACTTACATGTTTTGAGGTCCCCTGAATACGAAAATCATGTTTTTTGCGGTTGGTCTGTGTGCGTGTCTGTCTGTGTGCGTGTCTGTGTGTATTTGTTATCAACATATCTCAAGAACAAATGATAGCAGAAGTCCAAACTTGGTATTCTAAATGTGTATCATATTGGGATGCTACACTAAGCTTTTCGTTGAATTGAAACAAATGGTTCGTGTACAGGGACAGCTAAGAGAACTCTAATACATTACGTCTATGGGGGAAATTGCAGGTAAGTAGAGTTTAACGTCTATAGACTGCACTAAACCAAATAAAATTAATATATATTTTTTTATATGCGTAAAAGGGGCCGCGGTAGCCTGGTTGGTAAGAGCAGCGAGTTCGTGATCGAAAGATTGCGGGTTCGGTCCTCGAGCCGGCCGAAGACCGTCGTGTACGTTAATGGCGACTGGTGCACGTTAAATTCCGTCGTGGTCGCAAAGTCCTCCAAGTTCCCATCAAAAATTATACCTCTGGGGGTACCGGAACATGGGTCTAAACTCGCTCTGATCCGGATCAAAATTCGAGTTTGGCTGGTGCTGCCATCTATCACCAGCTTATGGAACTAGAAGTCGTACTTCCTCCCTATGAGGCGTTCCTAATAACGGAAGACGCAACCCTCTTGCCTTAAAATAAGTCCGGTAGTTTCACTACCGGGGCTTGGAATTTCCGAGTGGCACACGACAACAACAACAACAACATATGCGTAAAAGCATGTCTCATGCAGAATATGGTAAGGATATCATTCACTGTTCTTTTACAGGGCTACACAAAAGGACTAGATTATAGTGCGACAATAGTTGAAAATTGGTGGAAGTGTATTTCAGGTTGTGCCGTGTATTCTTACTGCAGGATTATGTTTACGTGCGCAATGTGGTTTGTACATAATCTTCAAAAGATATGCAGGGATGCAAATATTTAAGTGATTACATTCATTTTTTATTACCATGTTTTTATTAACTTCGATTCTTATTTGTTTGTTCGTTTGTTTGTCCAGTACAAATTTTGCAATCGGTTTTTAACTAACTGCCCGACTAGCTAGACATCTGAAACTTTCAGGACAGCTCAGAATACGGCGACAACACATTTTTTTTAATACATTTAGTCAACTGTGTCAGGTTCCTACTGCCTTCGGCAGCGTTTATATGATTCGACAGAAAATTTATTTAACGAGCTTCCCGACTAGCTAGACATTTGAAACTTTCAGAATAGTTCAGAACACGGCGAAAAGGCATTTTTTAAATACTTTTAGCCAGCTGTTTCGGGTTCCTGCTGCCTTCGGCAGCGTTACCAGTACAAAGCTTGCAATCGATTTTTTACTGACTTCCCGACTAGCTAGACATTTGAAACTTTCAGGATAGCTCAGAACACAGTGACAATACATTTTTTTAATGCTTTTAATCAACTGTTTCAGGTCCCTACTGCCTTCGGCAGCGTTTATATGATTCAACAAAAAATTTATTTAACTAACTTCCCGACTAGCTAGACACTTGAAACTTTCAGAATAGTTCAGAACACGGTGAAAATGCATTTTAAAAATATTTTTAACCAACTTATACTGGACCTTGCTGCCTTCGTCAGCGTTACTAGTATAAAGCTTCCAGCTTAACTAACTTCCCGGCTATCTAGCCCTTTGAAACTTTTATAATAGCTCAAAAAACGATAGCAATGAATTTTTTTAATACTTTTAGCCAATTGTTCCGGGTTCCCGCTGCCTTTGGTAGCGTTTATATGATTCAACAGAAAATTTAAAAACATGGTATATAAAAAGTTTTTTTTATCTTCTTATTATTGTTAATGAAAGTGGCTTTACTATAATATTTTAGACCATGTCCGGGAAAGCTGCTCAAGAATTGAAACGAATTCCTCATAGACAAATGATAAATAATGTATGTTTTTAAGCTAAATATTCGTCATTTGTTTTTTTGCATATTTAGACGTTTTGAGGCTTCCTGATTACCGAAGTCAAGTTTTTTACTTTTCATCTTTGTCTGTGTCTCTTAGAGTAATTTAAAAACGAATAATTTCAGGAGATCCAAAAGTTTTATTTTGAAAATAATATAAGTTTGTTGCGGGAAAATTTTAATCAAGTTGGAATTGTTTAATAAGTTCTAAGGAATGTTGTGTGTGAAAGTTGTCTGAATAATTTTAAGTGAACTTTTAATTTTAATGACAGATTTAAATTCCATACAAATGTAGGTGCAGTAATGAAACGGGGGTTGAGGGGCTGGAGCCCCCTCATATAGAACTAATTATCATATAAAACTCTTCCGAAACCTAATTTCAATTGTTTTAACATAGGTTTACATAACAGTACTCGTTAACTTACCTGTTAATTTCAAACCTGTATTTATAGTATTAAGTTTCAGGGTAAGAGAAAATTGTGTAAGTGGCACACCAGATTATTTCTTTATACTTACTGTGAGTAGCTGTGATCAGCTGTGAGTTTAACAGCCGTTTTCGACACTGGCAATTTTCCAAAGAAAATACTTTAAAGTTTAAGGGATATAATAAAAATAGTGTTTTAAGTAAAAGTTTATATATTTAAAGTGAATTTTTTGAATAATAAAATTGCATTATATTATTTTATAACTGAATTTTCATAAAAATTAAGGATATGCTATTGTGAAAATAAGTAAATAAATAAAAATAAAATGAGTTTATTTTAAATAAGTTTATCATTGTGAAATGGAAAATTTTATGTATCTAAATTAGCAGTATGAAATTGAATTGCTAATTATTACTTGTTAGTTGCTCCACCAGGAGCTGAGAAGTTTTGTTCTCTAAGCTGATAGATGGGAAGTGGAGGATTCGATCATAATCACACTCGCCAGCCTAGCAAAACCTAGCCGTTCTAAGTTTTCTGTGATTTTATCGAAATTCACGTACATACTGGCTAGGACCCCCTTAGAGAGACCCCCATAGTGGATACTCCACTCAGGCCTGGGGTCCTCGTGCTGTCAGTTGGCCTTAAGGGGACCGGGAAAGCCCTAATTCTGCAATGTTAAATTCATCAACTGTATGTACTTCCTTTTCAGAAACGGTGAAAAAAAAAGAATTACAGATTTTTTTTATGACAATTAGAATATTATGTTTTTACATACTTTAACAGACTTTTTTTTTTTTTTTTTTTTTTTTTTTTAATGTGAAACGAAGAAATTCTTAATAATTATTTATTCAAAATCATTTTTAAATTAGCATCCAACTGTTTGATCACAACAAAAAGTTTAGTGTAGCGTCTCCGTATAATACATACTCTTTAACTACATTTCTTGCGACCATGGAAGCCTCTGCGCAAGTGCGGATTCAACGAGTCCACTAGTAAAATAGGGGAGACAAGCTTTTCGTTGAGAGAAAATAAGCGATAAGGGAATACTGAATGACTGGATGTTTACTAAATTCAAACCTGTTGGTGAACTTGGAAACCCTCCAAGATTTTCGACTCGTCCTCACTGCTAGGCATAGGAAACGTGGTTACACTATATATGGAATACTGAATTAGGACTTCCTGCTACTATTTGTTTTTGAAATATACTGATAACACACTCACATGCACACACAGAGACAAACCGTTAAAAATCGATTTTCACATTCAGGAATCCCCAAAACGTGTTTGTATAACAAAAAACTCAATTTCAAAAATTTGACCCAAAAGCAATACTTTCTCCACCACATACCGTCGCATTCCCAGCAAACAAGCTTAACTGAAAATCACAAGGGAAATAGTATAAGTGTAATACAAATCATAAATACTTTATAACTAGGCAACCAATAGGAACTGAGCTCCGCCATTTTGACATATCAAAGATACCATCTTGTGCCTTTCAAAAAACGATTTTACTCAAAATCGCGACTTTTTGAGTAACGCCTAGTTATCATGAGAGCACCGATATATGGGTAAGGTTGGTTGGTTTGGTTTAACATCGCACTAGTACTGCGCAATGGGTAATTCGCAACGGTCTGGGACGCACCCTTAAGGATGGTCCGGAGATATGCCATCACACTTTTGATCCTTCTCGGAGGGGATGGCTCTCCCGCTTCAGTGACCCCCAAAGGTATAATTTGGATCGGAATATGGAGGACATTGATATATGAGACAGATTTTACGTGCACCAGCCACCATTTGTGTACACGACGATCTTTGGCCGGCTCGAGTATCGAGCCCACAATCTTCCAATTACGAGTTCGGCGTTCTACCAGTCGGGCTACCGTGGCCCGATATATGGGTAAGAGAAAGTAAAACGGATTTATTGTAATTTATTTTATAAAACATTTCCTATTACAAACAAAATATGGACATTTTTTAATTGAAAAATATTTAAAAAATAATTTTTCTAAGAACGAAGTAAAATAGTATTTTTTCTTGAATTATTTTCCTGTTTCATTTCAATATTCAATTATTAATTTTTTGCATACGATCCCGAAAAGACAGATCAAATTTTAAGAGGATATACGTAACTCGGTCAGTTTTAATGATCAAAAAAATTTTTTTTTTCTTCATATTAGATAATTGAGATTTTTTTTTCTTCTAAATATAATTATTTTTACATGCATAAAACCATGTTTCGTGTAGAATATGGTATGAAAATCTTTCACCAGTCCTCTACAGTGCTACGCAAAATAAGAAGAATATACTGAGACTATACATGGAAATTACTGGAAGTACATTTCAGGTTGTGCTGTGCTATTAACCTTTCTACCCTGTATGGGTCGATTCGACCCATTTTTAAAATTGATCTTTCGATATCTTCTACACATTTTAATTTTGATTGTTCAAACATTATGTGTGCCTCAAAAATGTGCATTCGTTTAATATATGATGTTTTCAGAGTCATTGGTTTGTTTTAAACCACCCCAAAAAAATATGTGACATATAACCTGTCTGGGTCGATTTGACCCACATTATTAACGTGCATAGAAATGCTTAAATCACCAGTTTTTCTTTTGAGTAGATTTCATTTTCAGGAATAGTCAATAGATGGTGATAGTTGTCGAAAACGTAGATGTAAAATGAGCTCCATAGAAATTCTTTCTTAAGACCTAAATTCAATCTATACAAAGTGGGTCGATTCGACCCATACAGGTAAAACGTGCATAGAAACGTATATTCACATGCACAGAAATACTTAAAACACCAATTTTTTCTTTTGAGTAGACTTCCTTTTCAGGAATAGTCAATAGATGGCGATAGTTGTCGGACACGTAGATGTAAAATGAGCTCCATAGAAATTCTTTCTTAAGACCTAAATTCAATCTGTACAAAGTGGGTCGAATCGACCCATACAGGTAAAACGTAAAATTTTTTCAACAGGGTAGGAAGGTTACGATAGTAGGGGAGAGTGGGGCAGCTTGGGACATGGCCCATGTTGGGACACCTTAAATTTTAGCTCCAATTTTATAAATAGGAATTAGTTTTCTTGTGCATACTCTACTCTTCAATGTAATTTGGAATTTCTCACATTAGCAAGTGAAAATTTATTCAATTTTCTTTGTTTTGAAAGATTCAAAGTTACATTAATGGGTAATTTCATAAATAAATTTCTTGTGCAAGAAGTGAAATAATTTAAATCTGATGATGTGGGAATTAAAATATGGACTTTCATTTTAATATTAAAAAATGCATTGTTCTGCTAAACCTAACTTTTTGAGAGTCAAATTATAATAATGATTTAAGTGGGGAAGTTTGGGACATATAGTTTTGGGGCAGGTTGGGACACACTCTCAACCTACTCCACCACTATGTAATGTAAAGAAAGCAGTATTTGTATGCATGATATAAATTTATTGAGATTGTAAATGTGCTAAAATTCGAAAAAGGGTTATTATTATTATTAAGAAAATCGTTTTTTCTTTAGAATTTAGACGAGATAAATTTTCGAATGTAAAATACAATATTTGTGAATGTAGTATACTATACATTGTTATTTATTAGACTCTAAGTCTAAATAAAGATTTATTAATAAATTTTACTTAGTATTTTTTATGCATTGACATTTTATTGTCAATGTCCCAAGCTGTCCTAACCAGTGGGGTAGGTTGGGACATTTTAAAGATTTTAAAAAAAATTTATACAAATTAAATTTGATGGAATACTGCATTGGAATAAATTTTAACTGAAACAGAAAAGCTTAAACTTTATGTCAAACTAGGTTTGGTGAAAATTGAATAAAAAATAAATTTTCTAAAAACCATTGTCTGAAAAGGGCCCCCCACCTTCCCCTACTATATTTAAGTACACAATGTGGTGTGTACATAATTTACAGACGTCATACAAAACTACCAATAATTAAGCAAAAACTTTTTTTAAATTATTTTTATTGTATGTATTTGGTGGAAGTGCTTTACGATATTGTACCATGTCCAGGAGAACTGCCCAGGAATAAAATTTAATTCCTCATACCTATACGGTAAAATAAATAAATAAAATAAAATAAAATAAAATATATAATAATAATATAATAATAATAAATTTTTAATGCTTTATTATTATTCTTATTATTACGCGTTTTCAGGTAACCTGAATACTAAAGTGAAATTTTTAACAGTTGATTTTTGTTACAAAAAATTGGAGATTATATAAATATTTATATTTTGAAATTTGTTCGAAAGAGATTTTTTTTTACTTTTCTTACTAATTTTATTTAAAAAGTTTTTGAAATTGGAAGCAAGTTCTTTTGACGAACGGTTGCCAAAATAAAAGCTGAATAATGGTAATTCTTTGAACACTCTCTCGATTTATACTCTTTATCTCTGTCTGTTAATTCTCTCTTTCAGTATGAGGTAATTTTTTCCCAATATCCTTCAGTGCATTAAATCAATGGAAAGCAGAATATTTTATCTAAGCATTTGAATAATTAAACAGGCAATTATTTTTTCCTGCAGTGAATAACTTGTGACACAGCCATTGATTTTGTCCTTTTTATTTATTCGATAATGTTATTCCGAAAAAATTCGAGTTACCCTAACAAACATTAGTAATCTGAAAAATAAAACAGCTTCGTCAATATCGTTTGAAATTTCTCCTCCTTTTTTTCCTCCGTAACTGATCGGGGGGTAAATGGTAAATGCATGACTCCAAGCAATAAATATGGATGAAGGAGGAATAAATTACGTGAACTATGCGATTTAGAAGTGAGTGGCGGAGAAATATCTCTCACGGAATCACTAACTGGATTTATGCCCAGATAATCAACCAAATTGGTGAAGTTTATTGGTTTGGTCTTATTAGAAAGAAGAACGCACAAATCTCGGCCAATTAGAATCACTCCCGCTCCGAGTCGTTGATGGGAGCGACCAATCAATTGTTATCCATAAGCTCCGCCTTTTTCTTACATTCTGGCTCAATGGAATTTAAATTTTTATTATGTGTTCTATAAATTTAGTTTTAAAGGAAATGTATTTATAAATGAATAAATATGAATTAAGCTGGAAATATGACATTTGATTAGAATATCTGTAGAATATCGATAAATATCTATACAAAATTATTTGCATATTTTTAACGAATCATTTAAAATATATTTCAAACGAATATTTTGCCTATTAAAATGAATAAATACTATAATAAAGAATAAATACATTATTAAAATTAAAGAAAAAACATAAACAATAAAAAATATAATTTATGTGAAATTTCAATCTATTAAATATTATTCATTCAGAAACCAAAAGTATTTCTAGCACATAAATTTTTATAAATCAGCGTTCAATTTACTTACTTATTTTTTTTACTTTTTAACAGCAGAGTTTATTAAAAAGGATTTGAAAGAAATTTTTTTATTTGATAAAAATTATTTTTACAGTACATTTATAAATTTCGATTAAATTATATTACAAATTCAACATATATATATATATATTTAGCATTAAAATTGATAATTTTAAATTACTTAAAAGTTAAAGCAGTATTTATAAAATGCTGAAACATCTCGAAATACTAGCGGTTCTCGTTCTATTTGTTTCCCGTGAAACATGTTTTTCTATTAAATGTACAATTTTGGTGGTAAAACATAGAGGATGTCTGTGTCTCAACAAACGTCGATAATGAAATAAATAATATTAAAAATATAAATTAATGAAGACAGAAAATTTTTTATTTTTAATAATAATAGCAATTAAAATAATAATTAAAATAACAATAATTAAAAAATAATATTTTACATAATAAATAAATTTATAAAGTTAATTAAGATACGTACAGTAACATCGAGGAATATTAGTGCTTCTAATTACCATCTCTCGTTGCCTGTAAAACCTGTTTTCCCTTCAACGTACAATGTTGGCTGCAAAACACAGAACATGTCTGTGTCTCAAACGTTGATAAAGAAATAAATAATATTAAAAATATAAATTAATGAAGACAGAATTTTTTTTTTTAATTTTTAATAATAATAGTAATAAAAATAATAATCAAAATAACAATAATTAAAAAATAATATTTTACATAATAAATAAATATATAAAGTTAATTAAGATACGTACAGTAACATCGAGGAATATTAGTGCTTCTAATTACCATCTCTCGTTGCCTGTAAAACCTGTTTTCCCTTCAACGTACAATGTTGGCTGCAAAACACAGAACATGTCTGTGTCTCAAACGTTGATAAAGAAATAAATAATATTAAAAATATAAATTAATGAAGACAGAATTTTTTTTTTTTTAATTTTTAATAATAATAGTAATAAAAATAATAATTAAAATAACAATAATTAAAAAATAATATTTTTACATAATAAATAAATTTATAAAGTTAATTAAGATACGTACAGTAACATCGAGGAATATTAGTGCTTCTAATTACCATCTCTCGTTGCCTGTAAAACCTGTTTTCCCTTCAACGTACAATGTTGGCTGCAAAACACAGAACATGTCTGTGTCTCAAACGTTGATAAAGAAATAAATAATATTAAAAATATAAATTAATGAAGACAGAATTTTTTTTTTTAATTTTTAATAATAATAGTAATAAAAATAATAATTAAAATAACAATAATTAAAAAATAATATTTTACATAATAAATAAATTTATAAAGTTAATTAAGATACGTACAGTAACATCGAGGAATATTAGTGCTTCTAATTACCATCTCTCGTTGCCTGTAAAACCTGTTTTCCCTTCAACGTACAATGTTGGCTGCAAAACACAGAACATGTCTGTGTCTCAAACGTTGATAAAAAATAAATAATATTAAAAATATAAATTAATGAAGACAGAATTTTTTTTTTAATTTTTAATAATAATAGTAATAAAAATAATAATTAAAATAACAATAATTAAAAAATAATATTTTACATAATAAATAAATTTATAAAGTTAATTAAGATACGTACAGTAACATCGAGGAATATTAGTGCTTCTAATTACCATCTCTCGTTGCCTGTAAAACCTGTTTTCCCTTCAACGTACAATGTTGGCTGCAAAACACAGAACATGTCTGTGTCTCAAACGTTGATAAAGAAATAAATAACATTAAAAATATAAATTAATGAAGACAGAATTTTTTTTTTAATTTTTAATAATAATAGTAATAAAAATAATAATTAAAATAACAATAATTAAAAAATAATATTTTACATAATAAATAAATTTATAAAGTTAATTAAGATACGTACAGTAACATCGAGGAATATTAGTGCTTCTAATTACCATCTCTCGTTGCCTGTAAAACCTGTTTTCCCTTCAACGTACAATGTTGGCTGCAAAACACAGAACATGTCTGTGTCTCAAACGTTGATAAAGAAATAAATAATATTAAAAATATAAATTAATGAAGACAGATTTTTTTTTTTTTTTTTTTATAATAATAGTAATAAAAATAATAATTAAAATAACAATAATTAAAAAATAATATTTTACATAATAAATAAATTTATAAAGTTAATTAAGATACGTACAGTAACATCGAGGAATATTAGTGCTTCTAATTACTATCTCTCGTTGCCTGTAAAACATGTTTTCCGTTCAACGTACAATGTTGGCTGCAAAATACAGAACATGTCTGTGTCTTAAGCGTTGATAAATAAATAAATAAATATTAAAAATATAAATTAATGAAGACAGAAAAATCTTTATTTTTAATAATAATAGCAATTAAAATAATAATTAAAATAACAATAATTAAAAAATAATATTTTACATAATAAATAAATTTATAAAGTTAATTAAGATATTATTATACGTACAGTAACATCGAGGAATATTAGTGCTTCTAATTACTATCTCTCGTTGCCTGTAAAACATGTTTTTCCTTTAACGTACAATGTTGGCTGCAAAACACAGAACATGTCGTTGATAAAGAAACGTTGATAAAGAAATAAATAATATTAAAAATATAAATTAATGAAGAAAGAAACATCTTTATTTTTAATAATAATAGCAATAAAATTAATAATTAAACTAATTTACATAAAAAATAAATTTATAAAGTTAATTAAGATATTATTATACGTACAGTAATATCTAGGAATATTAGCGTTTCTCATTCTTTCTTGTTGCCTGTAAAACATGTTTTCCCTTCAACGTACATTGTTGGCCGCAAAACACAGAAGTTTCCTGTGTCTCAAACGTTGATAATTAAATTAAAATATTAAAAATATAAAGGAATGAAGACAAAATAACGCACACACACACACACAAAAAAGGCATTAATAATAATAATAATAATAAATCATTAAAAATTCTGTCAAAAACAGAATTTAGTTTAGTACGCTGGACTATTAATTTCAATCTGTAAAATTTTAATTTTAATTTTATAATTTTCGAATTTAATTTATTTTGGATCTCATTTTTTGACCTTAAAACTGGGCCACGTACTTTTTAAAATGACTGAAACAAATTAAAGTGAAGTGTTGCTAACCAAATTTCATACTTTAGTTAATTTTAAAAAATCTAATGGTCGTGTCGAAAAACTGTTTGCACCCCTGAATTCAGAAAAATCGCTCCTTTCATTGGGTACCGAATTTGTAACGACAGGATTGATATTTCTAATTTGTTTTGGTGTTACACAAAACTGGTCTACAAAAAATCCAGATTGAAACTAATAGTCCTCCGTACTAATAATAATAACGTACATCAAAAATAAATTTATAAAATCAATCAAGAAATTATTATACGTACAGTAACATGTTAGAAATATTAGTGGTTTGAATACTCTTTAAACATGTTTTCCCCTCAGTGTACAATGTTGGCGGTAAAACACGTAGGTTTTCTGTTTCTCAAATGTTCATAATTAAATGAACAATATTGAAATCATAAATGAAAGAAGACAAAAACAAAAGCAACATATATTTTTCTTAATAATACTTGTAAAAAAAATCATAATAATTTACATTAAAAATATATCATGAAATTAATAAAAATTATTTTACTGGCATGAAGATCTAGAAATATTAACACTACCAATTCCCTTCGTTGCCCGTAAAAAATGTTCCTGTTAAATGCACAACAATGTAATGTCAGTAAAAAACAGAGGTTTTCTGGATCTCAAAATTGATAATTAAATGAATAATATTAAAAATATAAATGAAAGAAGACAAAAACTAGTTGGCATAGGTGGACTCTGTTCAGTACCCCATCATATGTATGTTCTCATAAATTTCTAGTACAGAGCATATACTATATTCATGTTAAGAGAAATGAATTTGACCAAATGCTTGACCCAGTGACAGAATGAAATTCCCGCCTTATAGGCTATCCACCTTTCACTTCGATATATTCATCTTATTCTAATCTATTAATTTATTTTATTAGGGTCAATTTCGTAGTTTAGTTTTCATGCTACTATTTACAATGCAACAATCCCCAAAATGCATATTTATATGGAAAATCGCTCCATTTTTCTATGTTGATAAAATTTAAATTTCGAATAAATTACGAAATTTCCCTTTTAGAATATTTGTAGTCAATCATTTCAAACAAGTATCATAAATGTCATTTTGAAGTTGTCTGATATATGTATGATCCTCATGTTTATGCTCAATTTTGCCCTTTCTGCAATGTTAAGTAAATCGTAAATTCCAAATAACTTACGAAATTTTTAAATTAAAAAAAAATCATAGTCAGAGATGTTCATGCCAGTATCTTAAATGATATTTTAAAAGTGTTCTGACATCTTTACGACCCTTTTCCGCCATATTAAGTAAATCGTAAATTTCCAGTGACTTGCGAAATTTTTAAATTGGAAAATTCATAGTCAAGGATGTTTATACCAGCCTCTTATATAATATTTTAAAAGTAGTATGACAACTTTACGATGAAAATATCCCTCAAAAGCTACATTTATTCGAAATTTTGCCGTATTCTGCCATGTTAAGAAATTCGTAAATTTCGAGTAGTTCGTTAAATTTTCAAAGTAGCGCGTTTCTAATCAATGATGTTCATCCCGGCATCAAAACTGATACTTAAAAGCTATTTTTACATTTTTACGATAAAAATATTTCTTTTCATGCACATTTCAGTGAAATTTTGCTCTATTTTCCCCTATTAAGAAAATCGTAAAGTTCGAATAACTTCTGAAGTTTTTTAATTAGAATGTTGCGAACGACTAGGGTTCTTGCCATTGTCATAACTAATACTTTAAAACTGGTCCTCGTGAGATATCGTATATACAGACTAACATACAAACTCACTAACGGATTAACACACTAACGGACTAACAAACTAACAGACATGCTACAGACGGACACCATACCCATTTTGTCATTTTCGGAATCCTCACACCTGAAAACGCGTAAAAAAGTCAAAACACCGAGGTCGAAAATTTTCACGATTACCTAAGTTCCCCATACCTATAGTATGATGGGGAACTAACAACAATGACAATTTTTTAATTCCCCATCATACTATAGGTATGGGGAACTTAGGTAATCGTGAAAATTTTTGACCTCGGTTTTTTTTTTTTTTTTTTTTTTTTTTTTTTTTACTTTTTTACACGTTTTCAGGTCTGAGGATTCCGAAAATGACAAAATTTGTATGGTGTCCGTCTGTAGGGTGACTGTTAGTTTGTTAGTCCGTTAGTGAGTTTGTTAGTTTTTGTACACGATATCTCAAGAACAAATAGTCGCAGAGAAGTCAGGACAGTTTTAAAATATTACTTTCGACACTGGCAAGAACCCTATTCATTTGCAACATTCGAATTAAAAAACTTCGTAAGTTATTATAAATTTACGATTTTCTTAACGTGGGAGATAAAAGCAAAATTTCACTTAAACGTCCATTAAGTAGAAAATATTTACTGTAAAGATGTCAGGACAGTTTTAAAATATCAGTTTTGAATTCAGAATGAACATCATTAACTATAAATATGCTACTTTGAAAGTTTCGCAAGTTATTTGGAATTTACGAATTTCTTAACGCGGCAAAACAGGGCGAAATTTCACATAAACGTCAATCTTGAGGGATATTTTCATCGTAAAGATGTCAAACCACTTTTGAAATATTATTTAGGATACTGGCATGAGTATCATAGACTATGATTTTTCCAATTAAAAAAATTCGTAAGTTATTTGGAATTTACGATTTACTTAACATGGCAGAATAGGGCAAAATTGAGCATAAACGCCCATTTTGAGGATCATAAATATATCAGACAACTTCAAAATAACATTTATGATACTTGTTTGAACATGATTGACTACAAATGTTCTAATAGGAAAATTTCGTAAGTTATTCGTAGTTTAAGATTTTATCAACATAGCGAAATTGAAAATTTTTCATATAAATAGGAATTTTGAGGATTATTGCATTGGAAATAGTGACATAAAAACTAAACGACGAAATTGACCCTGATAAAATAAATTAATAGATTAGAATATGATAAATATATCGAAGTGAACGGTGGATAGCCTATTAGGCGTGGATTTCATTCTGTCACTGTGTCAAGCTTTGGTCAAATTCACTTCTTTTAACATGATTATAATATGTCTCGCACTAGAAATTTATGAAAACATAAATATGATGGGGAACTGAGCAGAGTCCACCTATGCCAACCAGTTTTATCCTCAATGATAATGGTATAAATAAATATAATAAATATAATAATAATTTACGCATAGAAAATATATTTATAAAGTTAACCAAGAAATTATTTTACTTGCAGTAGCATCTAAAAATATTAGCGATTCCAGTTCTCTTCGTTACCTATAAAACGTGTTCTTTTCAATGTACAATTTTGGTGGTAAAATATAGAGATTTCCTGTGTCCTTAACGTCGATAATTAAATGAATAGTGCGGTTGAAAAAAAAAAAAACAATAACAACATCTTATAAAATATAAATAATAATAGTAATTGAAATAATAAAAAAGTACATTTATAAAGATAAATATGAAATTATTATAGTTGGAGAGATATCACCTTATATTATTAAAATCTGTACGCGCGTGTGTGTGTGTGTGTGTCTGTCTGTCTGGGAGAAACGGCTTGAAGCAGCAAAAGCTCGGCCGCTAACGGTCGCACGGACTTCGAACGGGTACCGATGGGCAGAGAATTTATCGCAGATCTGGGTTTTCTAATTTGCTAAACGATGCGACCCTAATTAGCGGAGATATTAATAAATATGTCGACCATTGTCTAACGAAAAAACGATTCGAAATCGCGGGCGATCGCCATTTTGTTACAGAACAGCCTACCTCGAAAGAAAAAGCAAAGAGAGAAAATTTCGTGGGTTTTTGTAAAGCGATCCTGCTCGAACGGTTCCAGATATCGAAATACACCTCAAACAGCAGAAAGAGCATTTATTACCGATTCTTACGGTACAATTTTTTTTTTTAAAATACGGATTTTTTATATTTTCAAAAAAAGTTTTAAAAAGGGTCGAAAATTTTTCTTTTTCGCGATCGTCTTTTTTGAAACGCCCTGTACGACCGAGTAACTCTTCCATTTCTTAAAAACTGGTATATAAAGAAAGGCCATTTAATCCTCTTTCGAACCATATAAACATTTTTACAAAATACGGATTAGCGATCCATATTTTTAGATTTTACGAAACATCGATTTTTCCACAAAATATTTTATAACTCAAAAGCGTTTAGAGATAAATCATTTCTTTTTTTTTTTTTTTTTTTTTTTTTTTTTTGTATATAGATCTCGCTTTCATAATTTAATACCCAAAAGATTGTGAGAAAATTTCAAAAACTGAATGAGTTATAAATTTTTTAATTTTAGCCATTGAAGCATTCATTTGAATACGAAGAACTTCATTCTACTTCACGGAAGAACAATGTTTGATGGAAAGGAAAAAAAAAAAAAAAATCTTGAACGGAAAGAGAAACATGTATTTAATGAGGTCATGTGTATTTAATGAGGTACTGCGATTAAAAATTGCAATTTTGAAATCGACGGAAGCGGGAAAAAAAAAAAAAAAACATCGATAAACATCTGCTATTTAACGAGGTCACGTGTGTTTGGTACTGCGATTAAAAATTGCAATATTCTAATACGCGTATTTCAATTTCTAATTACGATTAATTTATTTTTTATACATCATTCGAAAGATATTTTAAAGTTCTTTTATATTATTCAAATTTTTCAACAGATTTACACGTTTTGAGGTGTCCTGAATTAATTTTCTTTTGTATCTCAGCTACTAATTAAAATAATTTCATAAGTAATACATCATTGGAAAGCTTTTTTGAATTGGAATCGAACAGTGGAATACAGAAATTTATACCGCCAGATGGCGCTGTAATATTTTCAAATTTCAATATTTCAATTTTTGATTATGATTAAATTATTTTTAATACATCATTCGAAAGATATTTTAAAGTTCTTTTAAATTATCGAAAATTTTCACCAGATTTATACGTTTTCAGGTTTCCTGAATCAATTTTCTTTTACGGCGCTGTAATATTTTCAAATTTCAATATTTCAATTTCTAATTATGATTAAATTATTTTTAATGCATCATTCGAAAGATATTTTAAAGTTCTTTTAAATTATCGAAAGTTTTCACCAGATTTACACGTTTTGAGGTGTCCTGAATTAATTTTCTTTTGTATCTCAGCTACTAATTAAAATAATTTCATAAGTAATACATCATTAGAAAGCTTTTTTTGAATTGTAATCAAACAGTGGAATACAGAAATTTCTACCGCCAGATGGCGCTGTAATATTTTCAAATTTCAATATTTCAATTTCTAATTATGATTAAATTATTTTTAATACATCATTCGAAAGATGTTTTAAAGTTCTTTTAAATTATCGAAAGTTTTCACCAGATTTACACGTTTTGAGGTGTCCTGATTACGTTTTCTTTTGCATCTCAGCCAAATGAGTTAGAGCGTTCAAAATTGGTATATGCAGGTCAATTAAGAAGGCCTGAAAGAGTGGAGAAGAAATAGGCGCGCACCGCGCGCGTATCCCTTAACTTGTGCGGGCGCAGAGCGCACGGGACTGTGCTGCCAGTTCGATCCCAGGTCGCGCTCATCGCCCTAACCGTTCGGAGTTTTCCGTGGTTTCTTCCGAAACTCACGTAAATACGGGCTGTTTTTTTTTTTTTTTTTTTCTTCTAAAATATCAGATTTAAATAAAAGTTTCGATTTTATCAGAATAAGAACCGTTCGGAGTTTTCCGTGGTTTCTTACAAAACTCACGTAAATACGGGCTGGTTTTTTTTTTTTTTTTTTTCTTTCTTTCTAAAATATCAGATTTAAATAAAAGTTTCGATTTTTTCAGAATAAGATTGATCAATCGCTCAAAAGGTGGCGCTGTGATCGGATTTTTTCTAAATTTTTAATATGGCAGTCGCTTAATTACAATTTTTAAGCTCAACCCAGTACGCAAATAAGTCATTGGGTTAAAAAAAAAAAGTAAACATATATAAGTAAAAATAACAAACAGTGAAAAGTAATCTTTTTTTCAGCTATTAAAACTCATCACATCTTTTTTTTTTATAAATTAAATTGAGTTTTAAATTTTTATTTGGCTAACAAGAAAAACTATTTTTGCCATAGATAACAACAGACTGATGTCTAATCTTCTCTAATCCAATGGTGGGAGGTTCTGGTTCGATCCCAGGTCGCGCTCATCGCCCTAACCTTTCGGAGTTTTCCGTGGTTTCTTCCGAAACACACGTAAATACGGGCTAGGACTCTCATCGCCCTAACCGTTCGGAGTTTTCCGTGGTTTCTTCCGAAACTCACGTAAATACGGGCTTTTTTTTTTTTCTTTCTAAAATATCAGATTTAAATAAAAGTTTCGATTTTATCAGAATAAGATTGATCAATCGCTCAAAAGGTGGCGCTGTGATCGGATTTTTTCTAAATTTTTAATATGGCAGTCGCTTAATTACAATTTTTAAGCTCAACCCAGTACGCAAATAAGTCATTGGGTTAAAAAAAAAAAGTAAACATATATAAGTAAAAATAACAAACAGTGAAAAGTAATCTTTTTTTCAGCTATTAAAACTCATCACATCTTTTTTTTTTATAAATTAAATTGAGTTTTAAATTTTTATTTGGCTAACAAGAAAAACTATTTTTTCCATAGATAACAACAGACTGATGTCTAATCTTCTCTAATCCAATGGTGGGAGGTTCCGGGTTCGATCCCAGGTCGCGCTCATCGCCCTAACCTTTCGGAGTTTTCCGTGGTTTCTTCCGAAACACACGTAAATACGGGCTAGGACTCTCATCGCCCTAACCGTTCGGAGTTTTCCGTGGTTTCTTCCGAAACTCACGTAAATACGGGCTTTTTTTTTTCTTTCTAAAATATCAGATTTAAATAAAAGTTTCGATTTTATCAGAATAAGATTGATCAATCGCTCAAAAGGTGGCGCTGTGATCGGATTTTTTCTACATTTTTAATATGGCAGTCGCTTAATTACAATTTTTAAGCTCAACCCAGTATGCAAATAAGTCATTGGGTTAAAAAAAAAAGTAAACATATTTAAGTAAAAATAACTAACAGTGAAAAGTAATCTTTTTTCAGCTATGAAAACTCATCACATCTTTTTTTTTTTTTTTTTTTTTTTATTAAATTGAGTTTTAAATTTTTATTTGGCTAACAAGAAAAACTATTTTTTGCCGTAGATAACAACAGACTGATGTCTAATGTTCTCAAATCCAATAGTGGGAGGTTCCGGGTTCGATCTCAGGTCGCGCTCATCGCCCTAACCGTTCGGAGTTTTCCATGGTTTCTTCCGAAACACACGTACATACGGGCTAGGACTCCTTAGAAAGACCCCCACGGAAGGCATTCCCCTGGGAGACATACTTTTCACCAGATTTACACGTTTTGAGGTGTCCTGATTACGTTTTCTTTTACATCTCAGCCAAATGAGTTAGATCATTCAAAATTGGTATACGTAGGTTAATTGAGAGGGCCTGAAAGGGTGGAGAAGAAATAGGCGTGCACCGCGCGCGTATCCCTTAACTTGTGCGCGCGCAGAGCGCACGGGACTGCGCTGGCGAAGGCAGTGGGGAGCTGTCCCGACTTTTTAACCAATGAGAATTGATTTTTTTGATTTTCTTCTCTTAAGAATAAATATTTGATTTGAGAAGGAATATGTGCGCGCAGCGCGCGTATACATTCACACGTGCGCGCGCATGGGACTGCGCTTCCGAAGGAAGTGGGAACCCGGTATGAGTTTTTACCCGATCAGAAATGATTTTTTTTTAGGGGGCACGAAAGGTCAGGGAAGGAATAGGCGCGCGCAGCGCGTGCATATCTTAACTTGTGCGCGCGCAGCGCGCACGGGACTACGATGCTGAAGGCAGTAGGGACCCGGCCCGACTTTGTACCCGCTGAGAAATGATTTTTTCAATTTTCTTTTCTTAAGAATAAAAATTTGACTTGAGAAGGAATATGTGTGCGCAGTGCACGTCTAAACAATTTTCCTTGCCTGTAAAACAAGTTTTTCATTCAAAATACAACGATGGCGGTAAAACAAAGAAGTTTTCTGTGTCTCAAACGTTAATAATTAAATGAATAATAATAAAAATATAAGTGAATGAAGACAAAAAAAAAAAAAAAAAAAAAAAAACTTTTTTAATCATAATAATAATATTAATAATAACAATTAAAATTTTAATTACTTATATAAGCTAGTATGTTGCGGCCACCACATGATTTTCTTCTATACTTTCCTATACAAATTCACTCGTTAAAAATAATTTTTTTAAATAATTATTTATCAAAATTGTCTTCCAGTATGAATGCTGACGATTTCCATTCTTGAGATGTAGAATAATACTAAATATCCAAATAAAGTCAATTATTTTATATTCTATTTAACATCTTAAAAAAAAAAAAAAAAACTCGATATATATATATATTTTTTTTAAGGGAAAAAAATCGATATTTTAAATTATCGCAGATCGATGGTTCAACCATTCGTTTTAAAAGTATTGAAGAGCTCTTTTGAAAGATACATAATGAAAATTTGCCTTCCTCAGGGGAAAAGCGATGGTTCTGCATAATATATATATATATTTTTTCCCAGTTGACTATCATTATTAAAAATAACTCTTTTTAATTTCATAATGATTATTAAAAAAATATTTCTCTTTATGTATATTTATACGAAATTTTGCCCTATAATGCCACGTTAAAAATTTAGAAAATGTGGAGGATAAGTCCCCATGTTAGACGAATTTTACCAAAAGTTAATAAGCATTAATTTATATCAAGATGCAACTGCAGTCACTTGCAAAAGTTTAAGACCAGTAACCGATTTTCAGTAGGGGAGAGTGGGGATGAATGGGACATTTTTCATGTTTTTACTGATAACGTCCACCATATGTAATTCAAAATTTTGTAACATTGCTCATAAGTACACTTCAGTAATCAGTTACATATGAACATACTAACTTTAATAAAAAGTTATCATTTTTAATATATATATATATGTATATATATATATATATATATATTAGCATGCATGTGCATTGTCCCATTCATCCCCCCTATGGGGATAAATGGGACATGATTGGGGATGAATGGGACAGGACTGGAGTTAACAAAGAAAAGAAAACAAAATGGAAAGTAAATAAATTTTTACTTTATGTAGTTAAATTGGTTTATGTGATTTTATTACACACTGTGAATTTACTGAAATTAACATAAACTGACGTATTGATTCAAATTAACATCAAAAGGCAAATTCCTTTAGTTCGCACAGTTCCTAGTGCTCTTGGCTTTGGTAATTTAATCTAATAAGATCTAATCTAAAAATAAATAAGACACTAATCTATTTTTCTCTAAATCTATGCTACTTTTATAAATCCATGTTATAGCTACTGAGCTACAGGTTATAAAAATATTGAAAATCTATTTAAGACTTGTTTTAATTTAATTCTTGTGTACAATTTTAAATTAGCACATAGTGGGGAATGTCCCATTCATCCCCATTCAAACTGTCCCATTCATCCTAACCACCACATGAGCATATAAAACAGGAAATAGGCTTAATGAACAATTCTCAATATTCTTCTTGAATATCATAAACACAATAAAAGATTATGCTTTTTCACCTTATAACAGTTATATTAACGTTAAGCAAATAGTTAATGTCTTAACTACCTAATTGAATCAGTAAAAACTTACTTTGGCAGCTGAAAAACACACTTTAATTTTTTTCTGCCCTTCTATGGATAGCACAATTCTGAAACTACACTTGATGAATGACCTCAGTTCTGCCAAATATCAGAAAAAATGCCAAGTTTCCGGTGCTTGCAAAACGTAAAAATCTAGCTATTGTCCCATTAATCCTGCGTCCCATTCAACCCCACTTGCCCCTATTTTAACACATTGCATCCTTTGCGCAGATTATTGCGTCATCTCTTGTGCTGATTGCATCAGACGCATTCTACTGCTATAAATAAAGGTGCCCGGCACATTTATCACCAGTTATTTATTGGATTTTGTCGTAGACAGTGCTGTTGTGTAATTATTGTGCTGAGTAAATTCAGTTACTATTACAAAAAGGTCAGAAATATTGACCCCGCATAAAATTGGATTTTCTGAACGTCAAATAAGTCTCAGGGTAAATGTGAGCAAGACAGCTGTGCATCAAGCTATTAATAAATTTAAAATTTCGGGAAAATTTGTGAACATTTAGAGAAGCGGTCGCCCTAGAAAAACGAGTGCACGTGACGATCATGTGATAAGAAGGATGGTCGTACGAGATCCAAGGACCTTCTGCAATACGATTAGACATTGTCTGGCTGCAAAAAGCACCGACGTCAGTTTGAGTACTATTTCAAGATGTTTGGTCAAAGGTTTTGGTTTATCGTCCCATAAACCTACAAGGAAACCTCGACTTACTCCAACTATGAAAAAGGAACGACTCTTAACCCTTAAACACTAGTGTACGTAAATTTTACGTACGATATTCTTTATTGGTTCTTTTTTGCCCTTTCCCTTCTATCGATACATATGTTTAACCTTGAGTTTAAATACAGATAATTATTCAGTTAATGAAAAGTTAGTAATATTGGGTAAAACAGAAAATAATTAAACATATTTGAAAACAACATTAATGTAATATAAAGTAAATAAAACGAATTTTACATGAGCATGTAAATTTTACGTATCTCCAGTGATAGTGGGAGATATGAACATGCTAGTGTTCTAGAATTAAGATACACAAATTTTCCCGAAATTTTAAATTTACTAATAGCTTGATGCACAGCTGTCTTGCTCACATTTACCCTCGGACTTATTTGACGCTCAGAAAATCCAATTTTATGCTGGGTGAATATTTCTGACCTTTTTGTAAAAGTAAGTGAATGTTTTTTTTACCCCTCACAATAATTACACAACAGCACTGTCTACGACAAAATCCAATAAACAACTAGTGATAAACGTGCCGCACACCTTTATTTAAAGCAGTAGAATGCGTTTGATGCAATCAGCCCATGAGATGATGCAATAATCTGTGAAAATGATGCAATGCGTTAAAATACTGAAAATCGGCTACTGGTCTTAACCTTTTATGCAAATGACTGTACATTATGAAATTCTGTGCTATTGTTTCTGAGATACAGTTACTACAAACTTTTGTCACACACAGACAGAAATTTTCTAAAAATGACCAAATCGTGCCCTAGATCTCTCAAAACGTGCAAATCATCGAAAAACCGAGGTCGAAAATTTTTACGAATCCAATATTTTCTTCTATTGAATATAGAAGAAAGTAAAATTATATTTATGAAAATAATTTATAAATATTAGCAATTCTAATTCTCATCGTTAGCTGTAAAACATGTTTTCCGTTCAATATACGTTGTTGGAGGTGAAATACTGAGGTAAAGCTTTCTAGTTCTCAGATGTTGATAATTAATTGAATAACATCAAAAATATAAATGAATGGAGACAAAAACATAACAAGTTTTTTGTTTAATTAATAATAACTAGCTGGCTTCACCAGCTAGCTGGCCAGAGAACCATGAAAGGGCGCCTGCGGCGCCAATCGTAATTTGTTCTCTGTAAAAGTCGCATAATATTAAAATATTAAAAATTAAATCAAATCTCTCGTAATTCCTCATAACGTAGCTCTAGTTCAACGTAAAATACACTCAAATCAATGAAAATCAATTAAACCAATCAAATCTTTCGTAATTCCTCATAACGTAGCTCTAGTTCAACGTAAAATACACTCAAATCAATGAAAATGAAATAAACCAATCAAATCTCTCGTAATTCCTCATAACGTAGCTCTAGTTCAACGTAAAATACACTCAAATAAATGAAAATCAAATAAACCAATCAAATCTCTCGTAATGTCTCATAACGTAGCTCTAGTTCAACGTAAAATACGCTCAAACCAATGGAAATCAAATAAACCAATCAAATCTCTTGTAATTCCTCATAACGTAGCTGTAGTTCAATGTAAAATACACTCAAATAAACCAATCAAATCTCTCCTAAGAAACTCCATTCTGCGTCATTATAGAAATGGGAAGTTTTATTTTGATATTTTTATTAATTAAAAGAAAACTAATCAAAAATTCGAAAATCTGACTTCGATGTGCACAATGACCCTTCGGAGAGCACCTTTGTGTTAAATCATGTGACTGTCCGAGCTACCGTTTTCGAGAACAGTGAAATATACATATATATATACAAATATTACTCGCTTAATAGTATAAGATAGTCAAAATAATTATAATTTACATAGAAAACATATTTATAAAGTTAATCAAGAGAATATTTTACTCGATCTAGAAATATTAGGAATTTTAATTTTCTTCGTTCCTTGTAAAATATTTCTCCATCGAATGAGAAATGTTGGCGGTAAAACACACAGGTTTTCTGCGTCTAGAACGTTGGTAGTTAAATGAATAATATTAAAAATATAAATAAATGAAGACGAAAACAATAACAACAAAAACAATCATAATATTAATTTTAATAAAAATAATTGAAATATTAATAATTTGCATAAAAATATATATATAAATATAGACAAGAAATTACAAAATTTCTCGACCTGTCATTATTTTCCATTCTAAATAAGACAGATTTTTCCTAGAGAGCATAGATCGAAGAATACTGATCAAAGAATCAATTGAATTCATAGTTGAATTTTTAATACACATAGACAAGCAGAAAATCAGACGATTATTAAAGATTTGTAATGTTATTAAATAACTATCTGTATGGTCATAAATCGCATGCTAATTATTAAAGATACGCAATATGTATAATTACTATTCAAAATGTGTTCATATAGTTTTTAATAAATGCAATATAATACTCAATATCTGATATATGTAATTATGTACCAATTCATGTATTAATGGTATGATTTTTTTCACTCTTTATAATATATATATATATATATATATATTATTTATTGTCTTTAAAAATGTATAATATACATTTACTAACTTAAGAGACTTTATTAATTAGTATTTTCGTATAAATTTTGCTTGAGTGTCATTAAATTTGTAGTAATCAAAGTGTTGTTATTAAAATTTCTATTATACGTCTTTTCATTTATTCGTCCTTTTACGTCAGTCCCTTGAAAGACGTATAAACGGTGCTTTACTGTATTTTATTTTTAATAACATCTAGAAATATTACCAATTCTAAACCTCTTCGTTGCCTGTAAAACATGTTTTCCATTCAATGTATAATGTTGGCGGTAAAACAAAGAGATTTTTTGTGTCTCAAACGTTGCTAATTACATGAATAATATTAAACAATGTAAATGAATGAAGACAAAAGTAACAACAACAAAAATGTTTAATAATAATAATAATAATAATAATAATAATAATAATTTACATGAAAATATATTTATAAAGTTAATCAAGAGTTATTTTGCTTCCAGAAATATTTAAAAAAAAATATTCGCGATTCTAATTATCTTCGTAGCCTGTGAAACATGTTTCCCACTCAATATACAATGTTGGCAATAAAATATAGATTTTTTTGTGCCTTTAACTTTGATAACTAAATAAATAACATTAAAAATTAAACTGAATTATAATAATTATTATCTATAGAAAATATTTACGTATGACATTTATTAGGTTTTTTTTTTTTTTTACTTGCATTAACATCTTGAAATATCGACGATTCTGTCTCCTCATGACATCATTCTGTCTCCTGTGACACATTTCTCCCATTCAATGTACAAAGTTGGGCAGTAAAAGATAGATATTTTCTGTACCTCTAACGTTAATAATTAAACAGGTAATATTAAAAATGAAACTGAGTAAAAAAAAAAAAAAAAAGAAATCTTATTTTAAAATAGTTTTTATGAAATATTTATTTTTAAAACTAAGTAAAAAGTTATTTTAAATACATCAAAATCCTTAAATATTAGCTGTAATAAGTCTATTCGTAACCTGTAATACACGTTTTTCATAAAATCAAATAAATACAAAGTTTTAAAATGAAAATAATTTATATAAAACATTTAATTGTAAACTAAGAATTTATTTTACAAGAACTAAAAACAGTCTTTTCACAATCTATAAAGTATTTCTAATTAGAATAATAACATTGGCGGTGAAACACGGCGATTTTTTTTTTTTTTTTTTTTTTTTTTTGTGTGTGTGTGTGTGTATGTTTACGTTTATAATAATAATAATAATAATAATAATAATAAAATAATAAAGGAAAATAATAATAATAAAAAATGTAAAACCAAATGGAGGCAAAAAGCTTAAATGACAAAATATTAAATGGTTATTTATAAAGTTAATTCAGATATTATTTCTTATGCATTAAAATCCTGAAATATATCGATCCTGTGTTGCAAATTTATTGAAATATTTATCCTGACTTTCTGTAAATGTACAATGCTTTTAACGTCCCTCTTCACTTACCGTCGCCGGAAGCCCGAGCCAGTGTTATTCTATGGGGAAATTTTCTTTACAAATAACTTATTCACTAATACATATTTTTAAATTCTGTTTTCACATTCAGAAAATTCCCCGCTGTTAAATTGACGGACCTTTTTTAAAAATGTATTTTTTTAATTTTTAATATTTTATTTCGAAATTGCAAAATGAAAAGATTTCACATATTGAAAATTCGTATTTTGCAGCTTCAAAAAAAAATATAAAAAATTAAAAAAAAAAAATATTTTTTTAATAAAGGTCCGTCAATTTAACAGCGGGGAATTTTCAGAATGGGAAAACGGAATATAAAAATATGTATTAGTTAATAAGTTATTTGTAAAGAAAAATTTCCCATAGAATAACCTTAGCTTCGGCTTCCGGCGGCGGTGAGTGAAAAGGGCCCCTAAGATTTGTCTTTTGTTGTCAGAAGATCAGAAGATGGACGCTTGAAATAAGTAAGAAAACTATTCCTGTCTTGCTACTAGTGCCATATAGTTGTGTTTCATCGAAACTTCTGAAATAAATGAACTCGCACAGTTGTGCATTTTCGGCTTTAAATAATACGGAAAAAAAAAAAAAAAAAAGTTACTATTTCTTATTTAAATTTCACCAGCACAGTTGTGTAGGTCAGGTCGTAAAGGGTTATAAAAAGTTATTTTTATCTTGTAATTATGAAAATATGCATTAATTTTACAATAATGCATATAATTTTACAAAATATTTATTAATTGTACAGTAATTTTATCTTGTAATCTTGAATAAATAATTCAAGATAAAAGTTCTTTTTATCTTGAATTATTTATTTATTTCACTTGAAGGCGAAATATTTTTCTTCTTCTTCTTCTTCTTCTTCTTTTTTTTACGTATTTATTATATTTATTGAAAATTAAATTGTAATGTAGTTGAAAAAATTAAATGTATTAAATTTTAAATTTAAAAATGTATTTATATCAGTTATGTTTATGTATATTTTTTATAGTATAAAAACTTTTTATTTTTCAGCTTTTTAATTAATTATTATTATTATTATTATTATTATTATTATTATTATTATTATTATTATTTTTAATTTATAGTATTTATCGGGGAAAAAAATTTGTATGTAGAAGTAGGACTGAACCGATTAAAAGTTACGTTTAATTAACATTTATTTGTTTTTTAGGTATTTAATTCCTTTTAAAAGATAATCTACTTACATATTTATTTATTTATTATATTGGTCGGAATCAAAATGCAATATAATGTAACGAGCGGGAGCTATAAAATACATGGTTAAAAAACTAAAATATTTAATAGATACTGGGATACAGTCATCTTTAAAATCGCAGTTATTAAATAATAGCTGATCCACCTGTCGTCGATAAATACCCAAATCGAAGTGCCCGGGAAAGACACTGCAGGCTGCATTAAAGACCCTGCAGGCTTGGAAACCTGGATCCGATCATAATCCGATGCAGCGGGGGCAGAAAACAACAGATGTAGGCAACGGGTACCCGAAGCGAGGTTTAAACCAATTCCACAATGTGGGTAATTTTTTTTTTAGTTTCCCATCATACTACAGGTATGGGGGAACTTAGGTAATCGTGAAAATTTTCGATCTAGGTTTTTTGACTTTTTTACACGTTTTTAGGTATGAAGAACCTGAAAATGATGATATTTGTATGGTGTCCGTATGTAGGGTGTCTGTTAGATTGTTAGACCGTTAGTGTGTTAGTATGTTTGTCTGTGTACACGATATCTCAAGAACAAATTGTCGCAGAGAAGTCTTTTAGTTTTAAAATATTACTTTCGACACTGGCAAGAATCCTCTTCACTTGAAACATTCGAATTAAAAAACTTCGTAAGTTATTAGAAATTTACGATTTTCTTAACATGGGAGAAGAGGGCAAAATTTCACTTAACGTGCATAAAATGGAAATTTTATGGATCTCTGGTGAAGGCCACAGGGCCTTAAAAATTAATATTAAATAATTAAAATAAATAAATAAGTTATAGAATGTAATTTTATTATTTTATCTATATTTAATTTTAAGTTATTTTATCATTTGCTTTTCACCATTCAAAACACATTTTTAAAATATTGTACATTACTGCTGACATCAAAGCTGAACACTGTTCACAAACCTTAATTAAAAATTTTAAAATAGATAAGCACGATTGAATTCTTTATGACTAATCTTTAAAAAAAGTTAATAAACATAGACTTTAAACTCTTTTAAGCAAAATTTATAACAATTTTTGTGGTGGGTTTGTGTGCATGCCAGTGCTCTGACTAAGGGTATGTGTTGTCATGAATTTTTATACAACATTATTAATAATTACCAACTCCTTTATGCTTTCCATTCATTTATGTAGGCGATATTTTGTCCACGCGATATTTTGCCCCGCGAGATTTTGTCCCCAAC
This sequence comes from Salticus scenicus, assembly GCA_963930645.1. Lineage (NCBI taxonomy): Eukaryota > Metazoa > Arthropoda > Arachnida > Araneae > Salticidae > Salticus > Salticus scenicus. The sequence continues at coordinate 263,943,342 of OZ005658.1, forward strand.
CCCTGAAGAGAAAAAGGGGCCAGTAAAAAATTAAACAAAAATCAAAATGTTTTGGATCATTCTGTAAAATATAATACATTAAATGTGTTTTGTCTGTAGCAGGTGATTAAGAGAATCTTTCTCATTATATGTATAATTTTTTATGAGGCTTCCCAATATATTCATGGAGATATAACGGTTTGTTTTAAAAATTGGGAAAAAAAAAAAAAAAAAATCCACTTTTTTAATGTAACAAGCTGAGTATTAGATCCAGTGCAATGGCATTTTTAAAAATCTTGGCATACTATATTATATTCTATTTCCTTTACGCAGTCGCTTCAAGGCCACGATCAGATGAACTGTGATTTCACTTTCCCCGTCCGTTGCTAGGTTACTGAGGAAACAACGATATCTCACTGGATGGAATTGAGCACATGATCTCATTCACGTGATCTCCCTCTCTGAATTCCGTGGCCTTGAAGTGCCTCTGATGAGGAAATGTACTATACACACAGCATACTGTAATGAGAATGCAAAAATGTTAAATGCCTTACGAATATGAGCGTTTTTACTAAATAATTTTTAACTATGCATGCGCCAGCTTTAAAAAAAATTCATTTGCATAATTTAACAGGCAAAAGTATTGAGCAAATTATATGAAAACCCCAAACAAATATCGTGTAAATTGAAAAAGTTATGAGAGATAGAATATACAGAATTTCAGTTCTCTCAAAACAAAAGCTAAACTTTAAGGGATCATAACAGGAGATTTGGCGTTGGAATATTAAATACCCGGATAAACTACTACATCAGAAACACCAAAGAAAAATATTTGCGATGCATACAGCTGTTTCGGTAGCCTTAAGTGTACCGTCTTCAGTGCAAAAAGAATTCTGAATCTGGAGAAGGGCTCGTATATATAGGAGAGGGACCGAATTTAGTTCAATTAATAGGATTACGGGAAAGCTGGGGAGTATGGCCAATAGGATTTTAGGAATGCATATACGAGCACTTCTCCAGATTCAGAATTCCTTTTGCACTGAAGACGGTACGCTTAAGGCTACCAAAACAGCTGTATGCATCTCAAATATTTTTCTTTGGCGTTTCTGACGTAGTAGTTTAGGCATGTTTTTAATAAACTTTAAGGGATTTTACTAACATTTTTAATTTTAATCAATCACTGCCCATTGTTAATACATTTTCCAATCAAAGCCCTCCCTAACGTATCTAAATTTTTGGTGTGTGATTTCGTAAACGAAGGATGGAAGCTTTCCATATCATGTTCTACGTGAAAGATATTGTTGCGTATATACGTGTGCATCTAATTACATTTAATCTGAAGACGTTAAAATTCATCCACGAGAACTTTCGTTCATAGGTGTAATGTATTTGAAATTTTTTGTACATTCCTGTACGCGAACCATTTATCCCGTACAAATAAAAATTTCAAATAACATTCTCATATGATACAGATTTAGAATATCGAATCTCGGCTTCTGTCTTCCATCTTTCTTTCTTTTTTTTTTTTTTTCTTTTTGAGTTATGATGTAACACATAGACGGACGTACACAAACAGATACGCAAATACTCATTCAAATCACAACTAAAATCTGTTCTTATTCAAGAGATCACAGGAACTAATTATATATATCCAAATCTTGATTTGCCCACCAGCGGCCGAGCGGTTCTGCGCTCAAAGCTGGTAGATGGGAGGTGCCGGGTTCGATCCCAGGTCGCGCTCATCGACCTGGCCGTTCGGAGTTTTCCGTGGTTTCCTCCGAAACTCGCGTAAATACGGGCTAGGACCCCTTAGAAAGACCCCCACGGAGGGCATTCCCCCTATAGGCCTAGGACACATAAGGAGTCAATCGGCCTTAATCCTCCAACCAACCAACCAACCAACCAAATCTTGATTTCGAAACTTCAAACCAAAAATAATACTTTCTCAACTACATACAGCGAACAGAATGTTTATTTATTTATTTATTTATTTATTTATTTTTTTAATGACTTGGAAGACAATTAGCTTCAATCTGGGTAAAAAGTCGTCGTCAGTTTTGTAGACCTGTGTAACACCAAAAAAGGGTAAAATGAATTAGAAATATCAGTCCTATCGTTAAAAATTCGATACCAAATGAAAGGAGCAGTTTTTCTGAATCCAGGGGTACAAACAGCTTTTCGACACGCAATTAGATTTTTTAAAATTAACTAAAGTATGAAATTTAGATGGCAACACTTCACTTTAATTCATTTCAGTCATTTTAAAAAAGTACGTGGCCCAGTTTTACGATCAAAAATGAGGTAAAAAATAAATAAATAAATAATAAAAATTCTGACAAACACAGAATTTAGTTTAGTACGGAGGACTATCAATTTTAATCTGTCAAATTTTTATTTTTTTATTTTTTAATTTATTTTTTATCTCATCTTTTCACTGTAAAACTGGGCCACATACATTTTAAAATCACTAAAATGAAGTGTTACCATCTAAATTTCATACTTTAGTTAATTTTAAAGAATCTAATTATCGTGCCGAAAAACTGTTTGCACCCCTGGATTCAGAAAAATCTTCCCTTTCATTTGGTACCGAATGTGTAACGATAGGACTTATATTTCTAATTTATTTTGGTGTTACACAAAACTGGTCTACAAAAACTCCAAATTGAAACTAATAGCCCTTTCATTTGGCTCCGAATGTGCAACGATAGGACTAATATTTCCAATTTATTTTGGTTTTATACAAAACTGGTTTACAAAAACTCCAAATTGAAACTAATAGTCCGTCTTTATTAAATAAATAAAAATAAAAATAAAAATTTTGCAGATTGAAATATTGAAATTAATAGTAAACTAAATTCTGTCTTAGACAGAATTTATTATATTTTCTTCTTCTTCTTCTTCTTCTTCTTTTTATTTTTTAGTGCTGCTGTTTCTCTTTTGAGCTTTTTTCTTTCTTTTTTTTTCCTTAATTTAGCATTTCTTCATTTTTTTTTTTTTTTAATTGAATCTTTAGTTATATTTACTTATTTATTTATTTTATTTTCGTTTTATTTTTATTTTTTATTTTTTAATGTCTGACAAATATGAAATTTAAAGAGTTTGTTATTTTTGTTATTTTGATTGCTCAGTGACCTATATTGGAACACATTTTCGAATAGTAAATTTACATTTGTTTTTGATTGCTTACTTTTTTTTTATATAATTTATTTCCATATATGCGTACATTTTATTGATCGTATAACCATTCTTGTTATATTACGACCGTACGCCAGAGAGCTCTATTTAAATGTTTGTGGATCCTTCAAGACAATATCTAGGAAGAAAAGTGTAAGAACATTTCAAAAATGTACCCACATAGGTCATAAGACAAAGACGTGGGCCCGCATATCTAACAACGTCTTCTTATGGAAAATTCAAAGTACCCTTCATAGACATCTAGGAAATGCAAATTTCATATTCCTTGCGTCGTTCTAAAGTGCATAATAAACCCATGAAATTCAGAACTTTCGCTCAAAAAAACCGTGCTCTGTAAACTTAATACGAGTTTTGTTATGTGCACTCTCTCACACAGTTATTTCTCGTACAGTTAGTAGTAATATGCATTATTATTTTTATTTTTTTCTTTAAGTGCGGTGGCAGTATTATATCATCGGATGCAAGAACAATTGGGTTTCGATATCGAGGACTAAATAATGAAAAATCCCTACGGGAAATCCCTCAGGGAAATCCAAATTCATAGCGGCAGTTTTTGCCTGATCATGAATAATGTATTGGCGGCCATTGGAACCATCGATGGAACCCCAGCTGCGATCTCTTGGCGGTATATATTGGCGACAAAGAACGCGGATACTTTTTTGGTTCGCTCTTTTTTTCATTATTATGTCTTTGTTGCATCCGTTGAATGGCAACAGCTTGTTATTTTTATTCCTCCTTTGAAAAGAAGGGTCTGCAGGGGATTGATTGTTCAATTTTTATGAGGGAAAAAAGGTGAACCCCTTTTCGTAAATCATTTAGGGAAGATTTACAGATGAATACAATTAAGGTATCAGATTAACTTTATGGTTGATGTGTGGGGTGGAGATATTATGAGATATGTATTGCATTAGGGAAATAAAAAATAAGCAAAGTTGTTAATGCAAATATTTATTGTAATGAAGGATTTTTTCCGCTGTTGCTTGATTATTCAAAAGATTTTATGAATTTAATTATTTGTTTTCAATTTTTCATTTATTTAATCGTTTATGTATTAATTGAGGAAATGGAAAATGAAAAAAAAAAAAAAAAAAAAAATCTTTTAGTAGACATATACATTCTGTTTAAAAAAGAAAATTTAAAAAATGTCATTCTAAATGAATAATAATAAATAAATAAATAAATAAATAAAAAACTTTTATAAATAAAATTATTTTTACCTCTTTAAGTATTATGCTAATATTTCATTCTAGATTTCTAATTAAAAAAATTAAATACAGTAATTTACTTGTATTTGATAAAACAAGGTACAATTGCAGGAATTAGAAATTCGGAGGAAATTTTCGAAAAGAAAATTCATGTAATAAAAAAGAATAATAAAAAAAGAATACTGTATAAATAATGAAACGGCTAAAATTAAACTTTGTTTTTAATAATTAAAAACATAAACATCTTTATACATTCAGTAGATAGTAATAAGATAATTTTTAGTTTTTAATTAATCAAGTAATATGGGAAGCAAACAACGAAAAAGGAGAAAAAAGTGAAATTTAATGCTAGAGATTGAGCTAACTGCAAAAACACAAGACTTTTAAAGTAAAAAAATTCAAAATATCTATTGGTCAAACACACACAAAAATGAAGAGAAAAGATAAAGAGAAAGAAAAAGAAAAACCCACTAACATTTTAAAAATACTATAATACGCGTAAAAAAGTGTGTGTGTGTGTGGGTGGGGTGGGGGGGGGGGGGGGTGGTAGCTAGACATATGCTTTAAGTAATACAAATTCATAAAATAATTGAAAAGTTGGTTGGTGTACAAAATAAAAAAAAAAAAAAAGAAAGAAAGAATAGAAAAAAGAAAAGGAATGTTGCACTAGGAAAATTAAATGAAAACATTTTTATTTATTTATTTATTTTAAGATAATGTTTCGATGGTATATACCAGCAGATACGTTTTAGAAAACCAAATAACTAACGAAAAATATAAGACTTAAAGGTTAACAAAGCTTATAAAATCTGTCGAGTTCTACATTGAAATCATTCAAAAGGTTGCTGTAAAAAATGTCTGAAATCTGGATGTTGATTGCAGAGGTGTCTTTAGAATAACAAATTAAAATTAAGTTTCCATTTGGATTAGTTTTTAGAAGTAATTAAAATTTTGCAGTGCCATCTTGTATCCACTGCGTCTTAATAAAAGCACTAAACTTATGACGCATGTACAATAAAAGAAATACAAAAACCTGTTAGAAGGACGAGGAGGATTATTAGTTTCAGTCTGGGTAAAAATGTTGTCGCCAGTTTTTGTAGCCCAGTTTTGTGTAACACCAAAATAAATTAGAAATATCATTCTTTTCGTTACAAATTCAATACCCAATGAAAGAGGTGATTTTTCTGAATTTAGGGGTGCAAACAGTTTTTCGAGACGACCATTAGATTTTTAAAAAAATGAACTAAAGTATGAAATTTAGGTGGCAACACTTCCTTTTAATTCATTTCAATCATTTTAAAAAGTACGTGACCCAGTTTTACGCTTGCAAAAATGAGACAAAAAAAAAAAAAAAAAAAAAATAATTAAAATTAAAAAATAAAAATAAAAGTTTTACAGATTGCAATTAATAGTCCTGTGCACTAAACTAAATTCTGTCTTTGACGGACTTTTTACTTTTTTTTTAGTTCCCCGTCATACTATAGGTATGGGGAACTTAGGTTATCGTGAAAAATTTCGACCTCGGTATGTTGACTTTTTTATACGTTTTCAGGTGTAAGGAATCCGAAAATGACAAAATTTGTATGGTGTCTGTCTGTAGGGTGTCTGTTAGTGTGTTAGTCCGTTAGTGTAGTCCGTTAGTGTGTTAGTCCGTTAGTTTGTTAGTCTGTTTACACGATATCTCACGAACAAATGATCGCAGAGAGGTGAGATCAGTTTTAAAATATTACTTTCGATTCTGGCAAGAACCCTATTCATTTGCAACATTCGAATTAAAAAACTTCGTAAGTTATTAGAAATTTACGATTTTCTTAACATGGGAGAATAGGACAAAAATTCACTTAACCGTGCATTAAATGGAAACTTTTTACTGTAAAAATGTCGGACCAGTTTTAAAATGTCAGTTCTGATGCCGGAATGAACATCAGTAACTATAAATATGCTACTTTGAAAATTTCGCAAGTTATTGGAAATTTACGAATTTCTTAACATGGCATATAGGGCAAAATTTCACATAAACGTCAATCTTGAGGGATATTTTCGTCGTAAAGATGTCAAACCACTTTCGAAATATTATTTAGGATAATGGCATGAATATCATGGGCTATGATTTTTCCAATTTAAAAAATTTGTAAGTTATTTGGAATTTACAATTTACTTAACACGTCAGAATAAGGCAAAATTGAGCATAAACTTCCATTTAGAGGATCATAAATACATTAGACAACTTCAAAATTACATTTATGATATTTGTTTGAACATGATTGAATACAAATATTCTAATAGGAAAATTTCATAAATTATTCGTAATTTACGATTTTAACAACATAGTGAAATTGTAAATTTTTCATATAAATAGGAATTTTGAGGATTATTGCATTGAAGATAGTAACATGAAAACTAAACAACAGAATTGACCCCGATAAAATAAATTAATAGATTAGAATAAGATAAATATATCGAAGTGCACGGTGGATAGCCTATTAGGCGGGGATTTCATTCTGTCACTGTATCAAGCTTTGGTCAAATTCATTTCTCTTAACATGATTATGATATGTTTCGCACTAGAATTTTATGAGAACATAAATACGATGAGGAACTGAGCAGAGTCCACCTATGCCAACTAGTTTTTTTTTTTTTTTTTTTTTTTTTTTTTTTTTTGGTTTTGCAGATAGAATATTAGTATCAAAGCAGGATTCAGAAGTGCAAGTAGCAAGGAAGCGGGCTCTAATTCGATTCTAGCTTTAGAAATCCAGAATAATATTTAATGCCCGATTTTTTTAACGTGTATGCACTGAGGAAAATATCTGTTGTTCACGGATATTTTTTGTATTTTGTTTTCTTCTTTTGAGCACTTAACAAGAAAGAAACTTGAAGAAATGAACATAAAATTTGAATGATATGTTCTTCTCTTAACAGTTGGTCGAATTTCGTATAACTTCAACGTAGGTTAGTACTTTTCAAACTGTTATTAAATCGTTTTTTCACAAAAGTATGCTTTCGAAGAAATGAAAAGTTTTAATGATTTTAGAAAAAGAAAACTGAATTAGAAATAGTGTTAAAGATAGTGAGTATAGTAAAAATAAGTATAATTACTAATAATTTAATTTCATGAAAGGCGTTATGATAAGTGGTTTTAATTTGTTTTATAAATCTCTTGTACACTGCTAAAATACACTTCTCAAAAATAAACAGAATCTTCCTAAAAGTAAGCAGGATTTTCTCAAAAATAAGCAGAATCTTCCTAAAAATAAGCAGGATCTTCTCAAAAATAAGCAGAATCTTCCTAAAAATAGGCAGGATCTTCTCATTAAAAAAAAAAAATTCCGTTTCCTATAATATCTCCGAGTACAAGCTTCTTGTTTTTAAGAACATTTTTTTCCCCCGTTTAACTATTCATTTCTTGTTCACTCTTGCAATAATGTATCGAAAGTTTACGAACGCCGCGGCTCCGAGGTAAAGCATCGGATTACGAAACCAGAGACTGTGGGTTCGATCACCGTCAAGGAAAATGATTTAAAAATGGCTTTTGTTTAAATCTAAATTGTTTATTTTTCATTTATTCATTATACATTATGTTAATTACGTTTATGTTATTATTCAGTTAATGTTATGCAATTGCTAGACTTTCAGAATTCAAGAATATTCTGTTCTAGAAAATTCATCAATTGTATATAAAGTGATGTAAAGTTTGAAATGAATAGTTTAATGAGAAAAAAAAAATCTTAAAAGGAAAAGTTCCTACTCGGAGCTGTTATAAGAAATGAAACTTCTCAAAAAGGAGAAGATTCTGCTTATTTTTGAGAAGTGTGTTTTACAAGTGTAATGTTCAGTGTTCAAAAAGAAGAAGTGTGTCCAACAAATATGCAAAATTTTGGAGGATGTTTGAACCTAATAACCATCCTCTTATCCTATAGCTACGGTCTTAGACATACCTATCGTATAATTTTGAATAAACAAGTTTCTCTATACAATTCTTTTTGTTTTATTATCCTTCAAATGTGGGAGAGGTTTTTAGATAACCGCATATATTATTATTTCATTCTTTTATGCCATTAGTGAATAATTGCAGAATTGCTATTTTTTATTATTATTATTATTATTATTATTATTATTATTATTATTATTATTATTATTATTAGAGTGTATATTTCATTAAAAATCTGAATACTGTTACTTTATTACTTGCTAATTTTTATTTTTTGCGTCTGAGGTTTACATTTTCATGAAATGGTCCTTAACTTGATGCAGGAGGATATATGCAACATTCAGTCTATGATATTAAATAAAAGAACTGGCGTACAATGAATATTCGGACTAAAAACTTCTTCACACATCATAAAACTAATGACAACATTAGTTTTATGGTGTGTGAAGAAGTTTTTAGTCTGAATATTCAATCTATGCCCTTGAAAAAGTATTGATGTTGTACGTTTTAATTAATTCATGCTTAATTTTTTTAGAAATCCTTATTCATGTTCTACCGAGTTCTACATGTGATACTTGGTTACAACGTTTGGAAATGTTTTCAATATATATATATATATATATATATATATATATATATTATCTTATTTATAATACTTATTATCATTATTTATTAACTTAATTTCAAATTTTTGTTTATCTGTATATATATATAAATTACGTGTCACGATGTTTGTCCGGGGTAAACTCCTAAACTAAGGAACCGATTTTAATGAAATTTTGCATACTGTGTGCAGTTTGGTCCAACTTGAGAGATAGGATAGTTTTTATCTCAATTTATTGTCACAATATTGTTTTATTGCAATTATTTGTCAATTATAGACCTTTATTAAAGTTGCTCCGAAATATCTGTGAGTTCCATTAATTTAATTGTTGCCAAAAAAAAAAAAAAAAAAAAAAAAAAACACGAGTTCATTTTCTTTCGACATAAAAATAAATACATTTAATCAAACGTGAACGTTAAAAATTATAAAAAGCTAAATTATGCATCTCACGAAAATTGACGTCATAATCAATTTAAAGATTTTATACACATTGATAAAGTGTTAATGTATTTCTATCATAGATATAGTAATATATATAGATCGTTCATCCTCATGTTATCGTACAAAGATTTTTAAAGCCGAAAAAAAAAAAAATAATAATAAATAAAAGCTTTGGAAATAGCCATTAAGTGGTATAAAAAAAAAAAAAAAAAAGGAAAAGAAAAGAAAAGAAAGAAATAAATATGAATTTGGAACTGTATCTGGAGTTTTTCATTCACCTTTAGCAAATAGATTATTCATAAATTTTATTTGCTAAAATATTAGTATGTATTCCCGTGTGTATTCACTCGGGGAAAGACGGCCATATTTTGGTAAAAACGTCGTCTTTAACCAAGAGAAAATGAATAACTTTTTTCTCCCCAATGATCGCTCTATTCTATATATGCTATACTATATCTATGAGTTCTATACGCGAGCGAAGTGTGACTCACTGACCGTCTGGGCAGACAAGAAAAAGATTTCCTATGTTAATCGCCCATTGGATTTTTTGTAAAAAAATATTAAAAATCGAGGAAATTTATTTCCCGATTTTAATCCTTATATTTGGGCATAGATATGTATTAGTTATCGCGTGCGTTAGATTGAGTTATTTTGCTGTCAAATTGACAAAATTTTTATTTTAAATTTCAAAACTCTGTCACCCTTGGCTTTTTTTTTTTTTTTTTTTTTTATTTTATTTGGCGATCAAAAGCGTAACACGAAAATATACATGCCAGATATATGTATTGTACGAAATGTAATATGTATTATTCATTGTACGTATGTATGACATGTAATATGTATTGTACGAAATATTGTTTCATATTATTCATTACTCTTTTAATATAAGTTGTTAAAATAACCATGATTTTTGAAAGGAATTAAATATTTTCGCCTGATAATTTGGCGATATTCTTTTTTTTTTCGCCAAGGATGACAGAAATGAAATCTATTCCGCTGCAACATATTAGTATCTTACATCAGATATTTTATTTAGACATTTGAAAACAAATTTGACTTCAAACTATGATAGGATATTTATCATTTTCCTTTTAATTAGTATATTATTAGTATATTAAAATTTAAAAGCATGGCATATAAAAAGGTTTTTTTTTTTTTTTTTTTTTTTTTTTATCTTATAATTATTCTTATCTTAATCCTCAATGTTTCCCATCTTTATTAACTTGAATTTACTATAAAATTATTAACATACTCAAAGCCTTCTCATCACTTCGTTAAAATACACTAAACTTTTCCAAAAGCTTTTTCTATTTAAAATGATACATGTATTTACTTTAAATGTCTAATATTTCATAAGATTTCCAATTTTAAAGTTTTAAAATGATTATCAAATTTACTTATTTTTCTGGTTTAGCCTTATTGTTTTCCTTTTTATAACTACAGCTGTTGCCCTCTTTAAAATATTTAAAATGATGAGGTCATTTTATAGTAAAATTATCCATTATAGCATATATTATATTTCACTCCTCCATAAAAATTGATTTTAAAATCGTCTGTTTCTTTTATACTTATATTTTAATAGAATTTTAATAGAATTTAATTTATATATTAGTCATTTTAGCAATTTTATCCAAAGTAGCATTAGAAATAATATATATCAGTTCTCCATTAAAATTTATAGGACCCTACAATAAAATTAATTTGTGCTTAATATCAACACTACGAAAATTTTTATCAATCGCTTCCAAATTTTGACCTAAGTTTCAAATCTCAACCCTGTGGGTTTTTACATCGGCTACAACGTTTTCGTCTTTGTTCGTAAATAATAATTTGACTGTACTAAATAGTTTACAGCCGTATAATTCAACGTATAACTTAGTCACAGCAACGCGTGGCCGGGTCTGCTAGTTGTATATATAATTAAATATATACAAATATTGGCCTATTTTGGCATTAACACTATTTTTAAAAATCATATACACTTTGACTACAGCTGCTACTGCGCTTAAACAATTGTGTATTATTTCAACTTTTATTCCTGACATTGATTTTATGCAATTCTTAAATAAACTTGGCATTTAATTGGTTGTTTGATGTACCAACTCTCTACCTCTGAAAGTAAAATGTTAATGACTCCATTTATGATGATTTAATTTAAATTCAATAAAATGTCATATAATCTTCATCAAGGTAATATTAACTGATTCTTGACTTCTCAGTGTAATTTAATTAAATTATAATCGTGATAATAACTTTATACATAATACATCTCAATTCAAATTTCATTGTTGGTATTTTCATCTTTCTTTCATTTGCTGAGTGTTGTAAAGGAATTAAATTATTCATTATATTTATTGGATAAGTAATTGTTTTCAACACGTGTATAGATCAAATTGATAAAACATAAAAACACAGCACTTTACACGTTAAAATTCAAGTCAAGAGACTTAGTTTAAAAGTTTACAGTATGCAAGTTAAAAGGAAGAACATCACGACGTTTCGTCCAAGCATAGTTACTTGTGGACATCCTCAGGTCTAGTTCGCTTACTGCCAGCGTCTTGATCTTTTAATATATCTAGAATGGGTTGCCATACTCTCGCCAATTCCTTAGAATGTCTTCCTTAGAATGTCTTCCTTAGAATGTCGTGATGTTCTTCCTTTTAACTTGTATACTGTAAACTTTTAAACTAAGTCTCTTGACTTGAATTTTAACGTGTAAAGTGCTGTGTTTTTATGTTTTATCAATTATATTTACATTTAAATTTAATCTGCTGCTTATGCGCAAAAATGTTTAAATATATTTTGTTTATTATCTTATATATATATATATTTATACATATATATGTATGTGTGTGTATATACACCATACAGTATAGAAAATTGAAGCTAACAGAAAATTGCAGATAAAAATAAATATTCATAAGGCATACACATATACACCCCCTCCCCCCCCCCCCCAAAAAAAAAAAAAAAAAAAATGAAAAAGAAAGAAAGAAAAAAAAATAACTTTTCTTTCTCTATATGTATCTGTGAGTACGTTCACTAACATGAAAAATCAAAAAAAGTTAATGATGAAATCATTTAATATTCAACAGTTATGGCTTTCATGCCATATTTTGACTTCCGTTTACAATGGATAGGCCTGTCTATTGTACACGTGCTATTATGTCATCCCCTCCCGAAATATTTAACAGGAGGGGGTCCGATTTTCCTACCTTTCCTACCCCCCTCTTGTTCGATTAATACAGTCATTAACACTCCGAGAGACCCACAGGGGCGACGGACACGCCACAGCTGTTGCCACCGAGACCTGCTGAATAATTGACTCTCTGAAGTGGGGTTACTATTATGTGGTTTTTGTTGGAATTATTAGCTCGGTGAGATTTTATACGAATATCGATTAGAGCAATCAGTCAGAAAATTATTCAACGTTTTGTACGGTAGCAACTGCAATTTTAGAAATAGTTTATATAAAGGAGAACGGAATTTTGTGTCCGGAGAGAAAAAGAAAACGGGGTGGGGGGTGGGGGGGTGGAAACAACGTTGTGGATATGAAAATGTAACTTTACATAACTCCTTCTCCTCTATCTAAAAAATAGAAGATTGGTTGGTTGGTTGTGGTGATTAGAGCTGATTGACTGCTCTTGGGTCCCAGGCTTGAGGAGGAGTGCCTCCGTGGGGGGTCTTTCTAAGGGGTCCTAGCACGTATTTACGCAAGTTTCAGAGAAAATCGCGGAAAGCTCCGAACAGCTAGGTCGACGAGCGCGACCTGAGATCGAACCTCACGTCTACCAGCTTTGAGAGCAGAACCACTTGGCCACTGGTGGGCCTAAAAAATAAGAGACTAAAGAGAGAATGATTAAAAAATATTTTTGTAATAAGATAATTGCAAAATAATAGTAATAATAAGATTTTGTGCACTGGTTCCAAAAAGTAAGCGACAACTAGTTCTTTTTCATTTCTTTTCTTTTGTCTTTCGCATATAAGTTTTTAACAAATGAACCTATGGACATAAAACATTGAAGAAATTTTTTTCATCAAATTATTAATTAAAATTTATATTACTTTAAGGTTGCTCGCTCCCTCTTACGATTTCCGCGTTTCTAGTCACCAAATACCCTGTAAGTCCATGGCGAAATTTGTTTATAGAGTTACGCATTACATAACTGATATTTTTAAATTCCGTTTTCATATTTTGAAAATTTCTAACCGTTAGATTAGTACCCGTTTTCCAAAAATTGATTTTTTTTTTTTAATTTTAATATTTCATTTTACAGCTAAAAAATAAAAATAAAAAAATGCATTTAGTAAAAATTCGTATTTTTAAACTTGAAATTCAAATTCAAATTTTTTTTTAAATAAATTTTTGAAAAACGGGCACTAATTTAAAGGTTGTGAATTTTCAGAATGGGAATACGGAATTTAAAAAAATCAGTTAGGTAATGTGTAATTCTATAAACAATTTTACCTATAGAATAACATTGTCTTTAGATGACCTTGACGATCTGTGATGTGTACCCCCTTAACATTGTCAGTGATTTTTAATCGGATATTATCTCAATTTTTCTCAGAAATTTGAACGATATTTAAAAAAAGAAAACTAAATAAGAGATGGTGTTAATGATGCATTGCGTGTAAGTGAAGATGCTCATACTTTCAGAAATTACATTTAAATAAATTTTTTGTCTGCATCTTTTATTTTATTTTATTTTATTTTATTTTATTTATAAAATTTTTAAAAATATAGACACAAATGTGAATTTTGGATTAGGCGTAATAAAATTATTTGTATTATTCTGCCAATGTTTATAGTTACAAATTAATAATGATACTATGAAGTGAACAATATTTGAATATATATATATGTATATTTCACTGTTCTCGTAGCTCGGACAGTCATGTGATTTAACACAAAGGTGCCCTCCGAAGGGTCATTGTGCACATCGAAATCAGATTTTCGAATTTTTGATTAGTTTTCTTTTAATTAATAAAAATATGAAAATAAAACTTACCATTTCTACAATGACGCAGAATGGACAATCTTAGGAGAGATTTGATTGGTTTATTTGATTTGCATTGATTTGAGTGTATTTTACTTGAACTAGAGCTACGTTATGATGAATTACGAGAAATTTGATTGGTTTGTTTGATTTTCATTGATTTGAGTGTATTTTATGTTGAACTAGAACTACGTTATGAGGAATTACGAGAAATTTGATTGGTTTGTTTGATTTTCATTGATTTGAGTGTATTTTATGTTGAACTAGAACTACGTTATGAGGAATTACGAGAGATTTGATTGGTTTATTTGATTTTCTTTGATTTGAGTGTATTTTACGTTGAACTAGAGCTACGTTATGAGGAATTACGAGAGATTTGATCGGTTTATTTGATTTTCATTGATTTGAGTCTACTTTACGTTGAACTAGAGCTACGTTATGAGGAATTACGAGGATTTACTGGTTTATTTGATTTTCATTGATTTGAGGTCCAGTGATTTTTTTTTTTTTTTTTTTTTTTTTTAACATGCGTGATAGTGGTTGCCACGGAACCGAGTTTCTTGCGTTTTCAGATTCATGCACAGCGAGGTAGGGGTGTCCAGTGATGTTTTTCTGGTTTTCATGTGCGTGAAGCGTACATACGTGCGTTATAGTGATTGCTGCAAAAACGACATACGTGCGTTCTCTGATTCGACCATTCATCGAATAGTGACTTTTACTATACGACTAACAGCTTCAACTGTTTCCAGAATATTCGAAGAATTAACATTTCTATTTGAATGTTCTCGAGAATATTCGTTTTAGTAATAGTTTTGTTGCACAGATTCGAGAAGTTCAAAAAATGCATGATATTGTCAAGGAGATCCCATACTAAAACTGTGAAGAAAGTAGTCGCCAATCGAAATATTTTTATTTAAACGTTTCAATTATTCAACTAAAAAGAAATCCTTTAATTATAGTGCCCAACGAAGCGGGCGAAGCCAGCTAGTATTTGTTTAATCTATTATGGCGGTAAAGCAAAAATGAACAAAGGAAGTAAAATCAGATTGTAACTAAAAATTTAGAAGGCATCTTTGTCCAATTACAATGAATTCTCAGTATCGTTCTTTCTTTCTTTTCTAAAAATCTTTGAGGTTTGCAAGGGAACCATCTTCTCTACGGAGAACCAAAATTGTGATTTTATGTGTCCGGACCAACCATAGAGGCGAATCCTAAGGAATCAATTTCACGTAACATAATGCAATTCTAAAACCCATTCAACCCCTACCTTTTCTAAACTAATTATTATTATTATTATTGTACTGTTGCTGTTATTTTCCCCAAATGCGGAATTTTTAAATTTTTAAAACATTTTTTATGTCAACGTTAGAAATTTATTTCATTGAGTGACTGAATAATCGAATTTTATATTCATGTGTATATTATGTGTGTAATAATACTTACTTATATTTATGTATATATGTGTGTTTATGCATATGTATGTAACGCACTCCAGCAAGAAAAGTGACACAATTTTAAAAAGGAGTGTTTGAGAAAAATCAATTTAAAGATAATGATAAAGCGCTGACTAGCATTGACCTAAAACTAACATAACTGCATTTCAGGTAAATAATTTTAGAAATAGAGACGAGACTTTTTTTAACACCTTGGGGCACTTTTTACACATTTTTCATTGGCATAAACTCAAAATTGCTATTTTTCGACTTGTGTCACTTTTCTTGCCGGTATGAGATATGTTAAATGTGTAATAAGTACAAAACTTTAAATAAACATCATCAAATGCAAGAACTGGCAACAATTGTTTCGGGTGAGAAGAAGACACGACCTTTCGTCAGGCGAAAAAAGTAGGCAAGAGTGCTGAAAATAAAGCGGCAACGTTTCAAAGTTTTGTACTTATTACTTTTAAACGCCAATTCTGTGGTGCTTTTTTGTAATGTTAAACGTTATTTGATTTCGATGTATTACTGTCAAGGAGAACTATTTATTTAAAGCACAATTTAACATCTTTATTCTGTACAAGACAAAACGAAATTGGCATATATTATTCATATGCAGGGAATTTTTTTTCCCCCTTATACAACGATCGTTACTACACTGGTCTTATTTGATTAGACGACAAAATACAGGTTATGTAATAGTATAATTAATGAATTTATCACCAAAAGTTAATTAATTATAAAAATACCTCAGAATCAATTGCCTAGAAAGATTTATTTTTGAAAATTGCAATCATGTTTTTATTCATTTTTCGGTAATTAAAACTGCAAAGTCTGTAAAAAAATGTTGTTTCACAATAATAAGTTAAAGAACTGGTATACAATAAATATTTAAACTTACAAACTTCTTTACATACCACAAAATTAATGTAAGCACTACCAGTTTCGAATGGACGTCGCCTTTCTTCTTCCGGTGCAAAAAACATGTGCTACTAGCTTGCAGGCAAAACCAAGACTGTACCGTAATAAACTGGTTAATTAATAGTCTTACTACATAAATTAAAAAGATGCTTCACCTATCGTCTCCGGCAACCAAGGACCCTATTATTTTTTTGTGCAGTTTGTATTGAGAATTAATCATTAACTAATACATATTATTACATTCCATTTTAACATTCAGAAAATTCGCAGTTATCAAATTAGTGCTGGTACTTTAATAATTTATTTTAAAAAAAAAATTAATATTTTAAAGCCATAAGGTGTGAAAAACAAGTGTGAAAGTACAGTTTTCACAACTTTTAGATCCAAAATGAAACATTAAAAACTTTAAATCGTCGTTTAAAGCATCTAAAAGTTAATCTGATTAAATTTAAATAATAAGTAATTTAATAAAAATAACTTTGTGAGTAAACATTATAAAAGTATAAAAACTCGCAAAACTTGTTTCAAGTCAAAATAATAGCCCAGTACTTCATTAAGAGAAAAGAAA
The DNA here is from genome assembly GCA_963930645.1 of Salticus scenicus. NCBI lineage: Eukaryota > Metazoa > Arthropoda > Arachnida > Araneae > Salticidae > Salticus > Salticus scenicus. The sequence goes on from OZ005658.1 coordinate 263,960,619, forward strand.
CTAGACACGAGTGCACCATCAAAACAGCAAGGCATACTCGTGCCTACTAAACAATTTCAAGTGGCTTATGCATTTAGCTTTTTATGTAACATCATTTGTTAAATTTCGGACTAGTGCTGCTATCTACTGATCAGAAAAGGAACAAAAGTTTAAAAATCCATTAAAAACAAGGAAAAATATATTGAAAAAATTGCCGCTTAAAAAATGTCAAATGTTTAATTTCCTTAGGAAACCAATAAACATTAAAGAGTTAAGGCCAATTGATTGCATTTGGGCATATGCCTGGGTGGAATGTCTTACATCCTTCTTACGACTAGGGACCTTCTTAAGGGCTCCTAGACCCAGTGGCGGCTCGTGAACCGAAAATAGGTGAAGAGCTCAAAAATAATATTTAAGTATTTTTAATCGTAATTTTTATTAAGCATGGTCTTAACTAAAATTAACTAAAAATACTTATTTAAATGTAAATTTATATTCTATAAATGAATACAGCGTAAAATACAGTGCGCCTCTTCACCAATTTTCGGTGCGCGAGCCGCCACTGCCTATACTGTATTTAAGCAAATTTCGGAGAAAACCACACATTTAAAAAATAATCTGGTGTGTCACTCACACGACTTTCTCTTACCATGAAATTTAATACTATAAATACAGGTTGCAGATTGAAAGGTAAGATAACGAGTACTGTTACGTAAACCTGTGTTAAACAACCCAGATTAGGCTTCTGAAGAGTTTTATTTGATAATTAGTTCTGTGTGAGGGGGGCTACCGCCCCCCTCAACCCCCCGTTTCATTAATGCACCTACATTTATATAGAATTTCATCCGGCTATTAAAAAATAATTTATTTAAATTATTATTTAAAAAAATTATCTTTTATGATAATGCAGACGATTTCCATATTAGAGAAGTAGTTTTACATCAAATATCCAAAAAAAAAGTCCATTTTATTCTCAATATTAAAAAAAAAAAAATCGATAACTTTGTTTTAAATTATCGCAGATCGATGGTTTAACCATTCGTTTTAAAGGTATTGGCGAGCTCTTTTGAAAGATACCCATCATGAAAATTTACTCCCCTCGAGGGAGGACTTCCTCCCTAGGGGGGGAAGCGAGCCTCCTACATACACAAAAAAACATTTCCCAGTTAACTATCTCTATTACAAAAAATATATATTCGTTTCATTTGTTTTAGTGCAGTCTATAGACGTTAAAATCTACTTACCTACAATTTCCCCCATAGACGTAATGTATTAGAATTCTCTTGATTGTCCCTGTACACGAACCATTTGCTTGATCTTAACGAAAAGCTTACTGTAGCATCCCTATATGATACACATTTAGAATACCAAGTTTGAACTTTCTGCCATAATTTGTTTTTGAGATATGCTGATAACAGACAGACAGACACACAGACATACACACAGACCATTTGCTGAAAACATGATTTTCGTATTCAGGGGACCTCAAAACGTGTAAATATAACAAAATCTCGCGTTCGAAAATTTGACCCAAAAACAATACTTTTTCTACCTTATGGGTAAGAGAAAGTAAAAATAGTACTAAATTAAAAGCCAAGAAAGATTAATATTTGAAAATGGCAACCATATTCCTATACTTTTTTGCGATAATTAGAACAATACACATTTGAAGGCTCTCTGTACCCAAACAATCAATGCCTTTCATGTCCACAACAGAGAGCGTTTCAGAATTTTCCTGCTATTATGGTAACAGCATGTAATACCATGCACAATCACTTTTTTTTTCTTCTTTATGTTTTTTCGGTCGAAAATCTAAAATTTGTGAACCGCGACAGCTGTTTTGTTTTAGTCAGGTATAGATGTTCGTGTCATAGCCGTGCTCAATAACTGAACTTTTCTCCCGTTAAGTTCTCGTCATTATCTTCAATGAAATAGCCGTATATTGGCCGCCTATTAGTTTGGGCCAAAGTTTAGGAGTTAGCACGCAATGAGGGTTTTTGCGCTTAACCACAAAGTTAAAGTTGTAGTCATTTTTTTTTCCCTTTCTCTTTTATACATATCTGATGATGTCGTTAGATAATGCATCGTCATTGACAATCACGAATTCGTGTTTTCAGGTTAGAGAGCATTATTTGTAAGCTAATGGTTATTTGCATATAAAACGCGTGACATTTGATTTTTCGGGATTGTTTATGACTTTTCTTTTTTTTTTTATATATCGTGTTTCGGAGTTCGTAATGAGATTCGAAAAAGAATTCGGTGTTTTTTGCGTGTTGCGTAAATTATACACTCTTCGAAAATGGCGACTTTAGTTATTTATTAAAATTGATTACAGATTCTTTTTTTTTTTTTTTTTTTTTTTTTACAAAAAGTAATTGTTTGGGGGAAATTAAAACAAGCTTTTTTTCAAAATCTAATTATCTACCTATCTTTTGCTTCTTTTTTTCCCCCGATATATATATATGCTTTATACGGCAGTTTGTAATTTTATGTATTCGTTTAGTTTATTGGATTTAATTTACAGACTTTTGTAATCAATTTCAAAGTTGAAGTTGAAGTTGTATGTGGATGTATAGAAAAACACACATATATATGCATACATATTGATTTTCACAAAGTAATTGAAAGCTCATTGAATATTAAGAATTTTTACTTGTAGTTCGCTTTCTATTTACTCATAATTATACTTTATGTGTAAATATGTAGATTTACGTATTCGTTTAGTTTATAACAGGCTTTTGTAATCAATCTCAAAGTTGGAATTGCAGTTGCATATTCATATACATAAATATATGTGTACATATTCAATTTTTGAAGTAAACTGAAAGCTCATAGAACATTAAAAATTTCTACTGATGCGTTACTTTGAACTTAAAAATTTTACTTTATATACATCAGTTTAAAAATTCACATATTCATTTAGTTTATAACAGGCTTTTGTAATTAATAGGAAAGTTGAAGTTATAACTGCATATGCATTTATAGAAAAAAAAACACGTATATATATGCATCATACATAATGACTTTTAGACTGAAAGCTCATTGAATAATAAAGAATTTCACTTGATCTTATTTATTTTATGAATACGTATGTTTTTTAAATCTGGAGGAAATTTTATCAGTCATAATATGCCGATATTAAAAGAACATTTATAATATAGATTAAAAGGTTTTATGCTCATCAATAATTGATTTGTATGATCTCCGTTAATATTATGTAAATTTTTTCTTTGTAAATTTGACTCTATTATTAGAAAAAATACTTATTTTTATCTGAATAACGTATATGTTTCTAGCGTTTTTTGAAGTATAAAAATATTTTTTAAAGAAATACTTCTCATAGGACGTAATACATTCGAATTTTTATGTGAGTTCTTATATACAAACCAACCGTGATATTTGTATCACTTTTTATAGAAATCATTACAGTAAACCTCAATGACATAGACTTTTTTTCATGACATTCTAAGGATATTTACCGAAGTAAGAATGCAAGCAGACAGATGAAACGAACTCTAAAATAATTTTCACTATTACTGGAAACAGTTAAAAGTGACAACACAAAAAGTTCATGTTTCACAACAATTATTATTGACAAATCACAGCAGCTACTACTAACTATTATGGACTGGGAAACATGTTATATAAAGACAGATAATATTAAGATCATTTTTAAATGTCTCAGCATTTTAGTGAATGTATAAAAATAATTTATTAATAGTTAATTTGTTAATAGTAAATAATTTGTTAATAACAAAGAAAATTTTTATGTGATTTTTTTCGATTAAGAAGTTTTAAAACTAAATTCATTAATATTATTTCAATATTATTTTATCTTTTTTTCCTTTTTTTTTTTTTTTTTTTTTTTTTTTTTTAAGGCAATGAGTATTTTAGAACCATTTCCAAATATCTCATTATTTTAGTGAATGTTCAAAATATTTTGTTAATTAACTTTATAAATAATTTTTTTTGTAAATTCCTTTCAATACATTTAAAATGGCTTTAATTTTTAACTTAAATGAATATCACCTCCTTTATCATATCTAAAATTAAAAATTCGGTTTTATTTTTATAGTTTCCTATTTACAATCTATTGGGTTGTTCGGAAAATGATTTCATATTTTCCTTTGAAAATGAAAGACGGTTTTCTTATATTGTATAAATATTTTATTGAATTGTATATTATCCCTTTTGATTGGTTTCTTAGCGATCTCACGAGTTATTATTCGGCAGTTTTCATAAATCAATACTTTATTTTGTCTTCATTAGCATAAACTGGTTTTCCAGAACGTAATGCATCTTCAACGTCAAAATTGCCAGAACAGAATTTGGTAAACCAGTTTTGACACTGGCGTTCTTTAAATAATTTTTCTGTATATCCATCGTATACTTTTTTCCTTGTTTAAACAGTATTTTCGCATTTTTGATAGCAAATAAAAAACATGCCGAAAATGTCGCTTCCGATTTTCTTTATCTGGTAAGGCACCAATCAAAACCTATTAAGCAGAATAAACTTCACAAGCAAGCCTTACTATATCAGCTGTCACAATATATAATGGTAATGCAACTTAATTGTGAAGATGGTGTGAAAAAAATACAATTAAGTCCTTTGCTTACTTTCCGAACAACCCAATATTAATGTTACAGAGCCCAAAACCTCTGTGTTTTACCGCGATCACTGTTATCTGAATGAGGAAAAAAAACATTACAGGCAACGAGAGATTTACATTTTCTCTCAAAGAATTTTAATGCATGTATCAAATATTGTGATTTAACTTTTAAAATAAAATATTTTATTTAAACCCTTTTCATTTAAGTTTTTATAAACCTAATATTCATTCGATTGTAATTTAATATTATCTATTTACTATCTACTAATGTTGGAGAGCTGAAAATCTTTTGTTTTACCATGAACACTGTGGGCTGAACGAGAAACAAGTTTTACAGGCAACGAGAGCTTTACATTTTCTCTCAAAGAAGTTTAGTGCATATGTCAAGTATTGTGATTTAACTTTAAAAATAAAACATTTTATTTCAATCATTTTTATTTAAGTTTTTTATAAACCATACGATTGTAATTTAATATTGTCTATTTACTATCTACTAATGTTGGAGAGATGAACATCATGTGTTTTACCGCGAACACTGTTAGCTAAATGAGAAACAAGTTTTACAGGCAACGAGAATTTTATATTTTCTCTCAAAGAATTTTAGTGCGTGTGTCAAATATCGTGATTTAACTTTGAAAATAAATAAATAAAAAGAATAAAAAAAGGAGTTTTATTTGAACCATTTTCATTTACGTTTTTTTTATAAACCTAATAATCATACGAATACGATTGTAATTTAATATTATCTATTTACTATCTACTAATGTTGGAGCGATGAAAATCATGTGTTTTACCGCGATCACTGTTGGCTAAATGAGAAAGAACTTTTATCGGCAACGAGAGTTCTCTTTCAAAGAATTTGAGTGCATGTGTAAAATATTGTCATTTAACTTTATAAATAAAACGCTTTGTATAAACCATTTTCATTTAAGTTTATATATATATATAGGGAAGAGTGGGGCACCTTAACATTGAGCTTTGATTTTGTAAATAGGAATTAGTTTTCTTAGGACATCATAGTGAGCAGTACAGTCTACACCTCTGTGGAATTTAAAATTTCTCACATTAGCAGGTGAAGATTAATTGAAATTTCTTTGTTTTGAAAGATTCAAAGTTATATCAATGGGTGATTTCATAAACAAATTTATTCTACAAAATATAATATCACCATCATATTTATGTTCTCATAAATTTCTAGTGCGAGACATATTATAATCATGTTAAGAAAAATGAATTTGACCAAAGCTTGGCACAGTGACAGAATGACTATCCACCGTTCACTTCAATATATTTATCTTATTCTGATCTATTATTTTATTTTATCAGGGTCAATTCCGTTGTTTATGTTTTCATGCTACTATTTCCAATGCAATAATCCTCAAAATTCATATTTATATGAAAAATTTACAATTTCGCTAGGTTGATAAAAACTACGAATAACTTACGAAATTTTCCTATTAGAACATTTGTAGTCAATCATGTTCAAACAAGTATCATAAATGTTATTTTGAAGTTGTCTGATATATTTACCCTAACAGCACAGTTAGGCTTAACTTATCCACAGTACATCTTAAGGACGTTTCTGGGATGTCTTTTCATCCAGAAGACATCTTGAAGATATCCTGGGGAGGCAATGTGCTGTCTGGATATGATCCTCAAAATGGACGTTTATGCTCAATTTTGCCCTCTTCTGCAGTGTTGAGTACATCGTAAATTCCAAATAACTTAAGAATTTTTTTAATTGGGAAATTCATCGTCTATGATATTCATGCCAGTCTCCTAAATAATATTTCAAAAGTAGTCTGACATCTTTACGATGAAAATATCCCTCAAGATTGACGTTTACGCGAAATTTTGCCCTATTCTGCCATGTTAAGTAAATCGTAAATTCCAAATATCTTACAAAACTTTTATATTGGAAAATTCATAGTCAATACTATTTATTGCAGTATCCTAAATAATATTTCAAAAGTGGTCTGACATCTTTACGATGAAAATATCCCTCAAGATTCACGCTTATGTGAAATTTTGCCCTATTCTGCCATGTTAAGAAATTCGAAAAATTCCAATAAATTGTGAAATTTTTCAAAATAGCATATTTATAGTTAATGATGTTCATTGCATTCTGGCATCGGGTTGGGGACAAAATATCCCCTACATAAATGAATGGAAAGCAAAAAGGAGTTGGTTAGTTTGTAATATACTTCAATTTTAGATTTTTTTTTCTTTTTTGTTTTGTTTAAACATTTTTGCCACGGGTGAATCGCGCTTAACATGAAAGCTAATTCATTGATAATCCTGCGTAATATTTTAAAATTTTGATTCTGAAATAGATCGGACATTTTTCGCCAAGAACTCTCCCTTTGTGAAAGCCACTTTAAGCCATGTTAGCGCATCAAAAAATATAAATAAATTATAAAATATTGAAAAACAGAAAAGAAAGAAAAGGAAAGGAAAAAGAAAGAAAAAGAAAAAATAACCACATAAATTATGTATTTTTGTCTAAAATGGCGATAAAAATTCAAAAGTCGACAAGGGGAGCTATATTAAGGCTGTACTATGATCAGATTTACATATTTAATTATTTATTTTTCTATATACCAACTACTATTAATTAACTTAACTACTATTATAACCACAAAAAACTAATTGTCTCATGCGATAGATGTAGCCGATCATAGCATATTGTAATATTATATTTGGCGTGAAATTGTTGTCATTTTGTAGTTGAACGAATAAATCAAATAAATGTAGAAAATAACGTGAAAGAAAATATTATGTACACATCGTATCGTGTTGTTCATATGTAACTGGAGTTTAAATATAAATTGCCACTTCAATTTTTTCGATACTGTTCGTTTCGAAACTGTCATCTGATAAGCACCCAAATGGAAGCCCACTGGTAAGCTATTGTCACAGGCACCGGAGAATCTGCGAATGAGTGGGTTGCTGCCGAAGGCAGCGAGGACAGGAAGCGAGCTTTTGAGCAATTTCATGATTTTAAATTTTGCTTATTAAGCGATATAAAAGAAGTTTCCTTTAAATATAGAGACCAGCGAAGCAGGCAAAGCCTTCGTTGATTCACTACGTTCATTGATTTCACATTCCGTCATTTTTGACGGGGTTATATACTAGTTATTGATAATGTTGTATAAAATTTCCTGACAACACGTACCTTAGTCAGAGCACTGGCATACACACAAACCCACCACAAAAATTGTTATAAATTTTGCTTAAAAGAGTTTAAAGTCTATGTTTATTAACTTTTTTTAAAGATTAGTCATAAAGAATTCAATCGTGCTTATCTATTTTAAAATTTTTAATTAAGGTTTGTGAACAGTGTTCAGCTTTGATGTCAGCAGTAATGTACAATATTTTAAAAATGTGTTTCGAATGTTGAAAAGCAAATGATAAAATAACTTAAAATTAAATATAGATAACATAATAAAATTACATTCTATAACTTATTTATTTATTTTAATTATTTAATATTAATTTTTAAGGCCCTGTGGCCTTCACCAGAGATCACACGTGATAGAAATACAAATTTTCAAGTAGATCCTATTATTTTTTCGGGGCGATATTTTGTTCGGCGATATTATGTCCGGATCCCTCTCTTCAGGACACAAATTTTGCTAAAATATATGAAGTATAATATGTTCTTTACGCTACCAACGTTTCAAGATGATTCCTAAAGGACTTTTTTATACATTTGACAAAACTTCTAAATTCGAAAGTGGCCAAATACTTTTTGGTAGATAATGTATTTGAATATTTTTTGCAGGTAAATATACATAAACATTCTTTTCTTCACAATACTGTAAAATAGAAGTAAGCAGTATCGGTTTCGAAAGCACATGGCCTTTCTTCTTCGAGTGCAAAAAGCACATGCTACTGATATTTCTGTATTGATAAATATAAAGGATTTAAGTCCAAAAATGTCGATTTTGAGTTAGGTACATAGTCAGAAAAAAATTCTCTATCGATTGGTATAAAGGATTTAAATCCATGTCATTTAGTCTTTGAGAAAATCCACTGGTAAAAAAAGATTCAAGTCAGAAATTTTGCATTAATATTTGTATAAAATATTTAATTCAATTTTTTCCCTTTATTAAATGAAGGATGACAATCACTGAACGATATAAAGGGTATAAATCAACATAATCCCTTTTTCCTAATCGATTCTTCTGATTGGTTTTTAGTTAGTTTAACTTTATTTTTCATCTCCTGAAAAATCAAGAATATTGACTTAAATCCTTTATACTTATCAGTGCAGATATATTGTATACACATGCTTACGTGCTACTTTATTTATTGTACACCAGTTCTTTAATTTATAATCGTATACATGAACAATTCCTCCAATTCAAATTAAAAATAATTTCAAGTAGCAACGTCACATGATATAGATTTAGAATGTTGATGTTTATTCTTAAGTTATGCTTATAATGAACTCACAGACTCACAGAAATACAACCACACACAGGGACTGACAGCTAAAAAGTAAAAACTTTATTTTCGGAATCAGAAGACCTCAAGATACATAAATATATCCGAATCTTAATTTCGAAAATTGAACTCAAAAACTATATTTTTTCTACCATATATGATAAGAGAAAGTAAAAAGCATTATTAAATTTAACTCAAAGAAATTACTATAAGTAATTAAGAATTTTTAGAACTATCAGTAAAATGTAAAGAAATTTATTAAGGCATTTAAGAAAAATGTTAAATTACGTTTAAATGTTTTTTCATCTGAAAAAAAAAAAAAAAAGTCTAGAATTTTTTAACATTTTGGGGAAAAAATTAAAAAAGATAATTTTTATTAATACTAAAAATTAGGAGAAATTACTTATAAAAATAAATAAATAAAATATTATGTGCGATTATTTAAAGAAACTGAGAATTTATTATAATTATTTTAAAAAATATTATTTATTTTTATTAAAAAAGATAAACACAGTATTACTTCGTACGCAAATCCTACCTCTGATTTTTAAAAAACACAATATGTTTTCTGTACGCGTTTTGATCAGAAGTTACAAGAGGCTGTTCTTGAAAGTAGTGGATCTTTAAGTCTTTCCCCATCTCTTATTTAAAATTATTTTAATTACCACATTTTTATTCTATCACATAAAAAATAAATAACGGCAGCCATGTAATCTTCTAAAAATTAGGTACAGACCACATTGTGCATTTAAATATAATCCTATATTAATAACATATATAACATGTGAGAAAGAAATGTCTGTCGAGCTATCTACATGATAGACCAGATGTTTCTGCCTAAAGGTTGTCTGAGGGAGTAATGTCCACCGGTTGTCGATCTGGATAGCTCAATTGGTAGAGCCTTGACCTTGTAAGTCAAATATCTGGGGTTCGACTCCCGGTCCAGGCATTATTTTCACTCAGTCGGAAAAATAAATTTCAATAAATATGATTTTCTTCCCAATCAGTTGATTGTGGGACTTTAACATATATTGTATTAATAACATATAGCACAGCTTGAAATGTACTTCCATGATTTTTCAAGTATTATCCCACTATATTCCAGTTCTTTTGTGTAGCCATGTAAATGAACAGTGAATGATTTTTATACCATATTCTACGTGAAACATGCTTTTATCCCTATAGAAAATGTATATTCATTTCATTTGGTTTATTGCAGCCTATAGCTGTTAAACTCTACTTACCTGCAATTTTCCCCATAGACGTAATGTATTTGAATTATCTTGGATGTCGCTGTTCACGAACCATTTGCTTGATCTCAACGAAAAGTTTAGTGTAGCATCCCTATATGATACACATTTAGAATACCGAGTTTGGACTTCCTGATGCTATTTGTTCTTGAGATATGCGATAACATACATACACACACAGACACACACACACATACATACACACACAGACCAACCACTAAAACCCTATTTTTTGGATTCAGGGGATTTCAAAATGTGTAAATATAACAAAAAACTCAGTTTTGAAAATTTTATCCAAACACAATACTTTCTATACCATATATATGAGTAAGAGAATGTAATTAATTAATGGTGGTAGAGATTTTAAATAAAATTTTGTAATTTTTTTTTAAAATAAGGTCATTTTATAAAAAAAATTAATGACATGAAATAATGGGGTTTATATATTTAAGGGGGAAAACAGAGCGAAGGTAAAGCTTCTTAAAAAAGAATTTGGAAAGAGTTATTAAAAAAAAAAAAAAAAAATAAGCATCTTCACAAGTTATTTAATTGCATGTCTCTCGTGGCTAAGTACTAACGAAGTTTGGGATTACACCAATTAAGAAGAAAGTAAATGTTTTTAAACTACATATTATATAAAGCAAATAAAACTATGTGTATTATAAAGGTTTAATGAAGTTAAATAAATGTATTATACAAACCAAGTGCAAAAATTATTTCTGTTCATATCTTTTGAAACGTGACCTTTAACAAAAACATCAACCGATAATTGAATTTAATTAAGTTCTTTTATCACTCAAATTTTAGATAAGTATATTTATTTTTCGATATAATAATTTTAATTTTCTTCTTATTTATTTATTTGTTATTATTACACAGAACGCAAATTCGTTTAACCCTTTGAAGCAGATTTCTCATCAAACATAATTTTTACACTTTTTTGATGGTTTTAAGTTATTCTAGATATAAATAAGGGGAAAATGTTATATTTAAATTTTTAATTAATTTTGGTTCTAAAATATAGAGTGGGGCACCGGTGTCCCTTTCTACGTTAAAGGTAAATTCATCATGGGACACGGGCGTCCCATGAATAAATATTTTTACAAATTGCACTTATTTACAATTACTTAGATATAGGAGTTAGCAATAATTCATTACTGATCTTTTTTAAATAATCAAATTTAATTAGAAATAAATTTTTGAAATTGGTTGATAAAATTTTTTCAAACTACTTTTATTTAACATTTTTATTTTAGTAAAAAATTTACTCTGATAATCTAATAGATTTTTTATAGTAACTATTAGACTCTCTTTTATAATAAAAAACTATCATATAATAATAAGATTTGTAATAAGAGCGTCAAAAAATAAATAAGCAAAAGGGACACCGGTGTCCCATCTGCGTCAAAGAGTTAAGCTAAACAATTTCTTTTTACACCACTGTCGCCCCTTCCCCTCGGTCACCCGATCTTAATCTTTCATCTTGTATTTTGAGAGATCCATAATAATGATGAAAAATTCTGATTATAGTATTGGTATTGGTTTTAAGATTAAATCCAATTGACAGCACTAGGGTCCTACAGCCTGAGGGAGACTACACTCCGTGGAGGTCTTTCTAAAGGGTCCTAGCCCCTATTTACGCCAAGTTTCGGAGAAAATCATGGAAAACTCCGAACGGCTAGGCCAACGAGCATGACCTGGAGTCGAACCCATTTCCGATTATAATATCTCGATATATTTATACGCTTTTAGGTTTGCTGAATTCATTTTTGCTAGTTTTTGCGGTGACACATGTAGCTAAAGCGGCTGTAGAAACAATATATTGGATAAAGGTCAATTGGACAGACATATTACAGGACAAAGTCACAAAAATTGTATAAATATCCATGAGTGTTGTACTTATAGTTCTCTTAGAAGGATACAAAGAAGAGTTTTTACTCTCCGAACATACATGTGTAAGGAAAGTATTGTAATCATGTCAAAAATCTGACTTTGAGATTTTGATGTATCTATACTTTTTGAGGACCCAGAGTTCATTTTTAATATTTTTACGATGATGTATGTGTGTGTGTGTGTGAGTGAACACGATAGCGCCTGAACGCTTCGTTTAACTGAGCTGAAAGTTTGTACGTAGGATATAGGTCACCATAGCACGAACCTTATTGATTTTAGTGAATCTAGGACTTATAGTTTTTTTTTTTTTTTTTTTTTTTTTTTACAGGGATACAAAGAAAGCTTATTTATCATTATGGCCTATGAGCCCAAATTTTTTAAAGTGCGTTACGCCTAAACGCCTCTTTCGTCTGAGCTAAAAATTTATACACAGGAAGACGACATACACTGAGAAAAAAAATATACCGCCTTCATATGGAATGAATAAGTGGTCATTTTCTAAATCTTTTAACTAGAAATATAGGTTTCCGAGCTATGCGCATAAGGCACGTCAATAAACTGAACAGACGAAATGATCGAGAATTTTTAGTCTACACATTTCTAGATGGTGAAACAATATTCTGAATCTTTTATATTGCGAGGAATTCTCGCTTGATTTTCTAGAATTGGGTCATAAACCAAGATTATAGTTGCTGAAACCTGCCTCTTGTATTCGCATTTATTTGCAGAGATTTTTAAATAACTTTACCCTCGAAAGTATTGGCAAATGCTCTAGAATTCTAATAGGGGTTTCTAGAACTCGCTTTCAAATGCGACTAGAATTTATAAGGATGACATGGAACTATTTTTTCTAGAGCCACAATTTAGATTCTAGATGCCAGTTACAGAATTTTTTCTCAGTGTAACTCGTCCGTCGCGTGTTAATATAGATTTATTTTAAGCTTTTTATTTATATTCAATTATTTATTGTTTTTTAGCTTATTTTTCGTTAAAATTACTTATACAAGTATGCGTAAAATTATATCTTTTAATATAATATAAATCACGGTAATTCATCAATGTAAAAACTTGGCGCACTTAGTAGTATTGTTATCTATTACATTTCTAGGCAATACTATTTTATATTTAGAAAAAAAAAAAAAAATTCAGCGAATTAAAAATAACATCGTTATACCTATCTGCATATAAATCACTTAAAAAAAAAAAAAAAAAAAGTAACACATAAGCAGGGAAACGTGTTTAACTTTTACGTGAAATGAGCTGCATATATACCAAAATGTATTCATTTATGCTCGCGTATCAACCGCTTGTGCAAACAGGGCTCTGTTTGACTAGAAATCTACGACACTAATTTATTTTTTGCGCCTCTCGGTATAATTGGGTAAATATTGTCCTACCTCCTCATCTTTTTTCATGGGCAAATAAATCTTCAAACCATAGCAACCTGTAGCACAACAATATTTTCGCCTTTTCTTTCGCAAATCTTTCAAGCCTAAACAAAAACGGACTCGAAAAATCGTTTTTCCGATAAATAAAACCGGATGGCATGTGTTCCGCGTGTAAACCTGCGTATAGACAGCTCTTTAACATGTCAGGGCTATTTTCCATAGAGTATCGAAATCGGGGGGTGGTGAAGTTGATACAACCGCACCTGTTGGTTTTTGTTTTGTTTTTCATTGTTCCAGCATAATCGACCGATTATTGTGAACATTAAAACAGGATAATAAAACCTGGTTGTTAAATCTGTATTCGGGTTTATAGTGCGGCATATGTGAAATATGAACGCTTTAAATGATAAGCCTTCCCCTAAATATACATCCCCTTGCCCCCCTCCCTCCATAAAAAAAAAAAAAAAGACTGGGGCAAGCAGTCATTTTTATTTTATTGGCTAGGTATTGTTTTATAAAGGGAATTACAATAAGCCTTTTCTATTGTTTATTTTAATTCTTAATTTTTAAGTGTTATCGGTTAGTATAAATTATTCTATTTATTTATTTATTACTTTCCGAACACTATAGTGAGGAAAGTATTGCAATTATGTCAAAAATCCGAATTTCAGATTTTGATGTTTCTATACATTTCGAGGTCCCCTGAGTCCGTTTTCACTATTTTTGCGATGATGTATGCATGCGTGTGTGTATGTATGTGTGTATGTCTGTGAGTGAACACGCTAGCGTCTAAACGCTTTGTTCGAATAAGCTGAAAGTTGGTACGTACATTGTAAGTCACCATAGTACGAACCCTATAGATTTTGATGAATCTATCACTTATAGTTTTTTTTTTTTTTTTTTTTTACAGGGACACAAAGAAAAATTCTTTATCATTATGGCCTATGGGACCAAAATCTTAAAAGTGCAGTAGCGTCTAAACGCCTTATTCAATTGAGCAAAAAATTTATACACATATTATAGGTCACAGATACTCAATCTGTATAGATTTTGAAGAATCTAGCACTTATAGTTTTTTTTTACAGGGGCACAAAGAAAAATTCTTTATCATTATGATCTATGGGCTCAAAGTTCAGTAGCGTTAAATAAAACACCATGTAGTATATGGAGATAAATACTCAAACACTCTATTATGGTTTTCTCTCCTTTGTTTGTTTAACAGCTCTTTCTTTACTTTATCTACAAAACTGTTAATTACTTAATGTTCGGAAAGTCGAGTGGAGTCACTCCAGATTTTTTTTATTTTTTTATTTTTTTTTTATGTTGTACTATTAACACATTGAGCGCCAGGCAAATTCTTAAAATCCATTAAAATTCCACAATGATTCCTCCTGTAATAAATAAAAATTAAGCAAATTTTTAATTATTTTTCAATCATTAAATGAAATATTTGTAGTTTTATATCCTATTTTATATCCGCCACCTATGGTTGACGCCTCTTTATATCATATTTCACACTGTCAGCCACCAATGGCTGACATTTCGCTCAACGTATTAATTTTTTATTGGTACTGCTTTAAATTTCGGGGTAAAACTTTCACTGAAATGTTTGAAGTATAACATGTTTTGCACACTCCTAAAGTTTCAAGATGATTCCACCCGACTTAGAGATATACTAGCGAGCTTCGCCCGCTAGCGGGTCAGTATTTTCAAATGAATCACTAAAATTAATGAATCACTAACAGTAACTTTTAGTGTTAAGAAAAGAAAAAAAAAAAAAAATCATTTCTGATTGGGTAAAAAGTCGGTCCGGGTCCAAATAAAATTTGATTTCTCAAATCAAATTTTTATTCTTAAGAAAAGAAAATTTAAAAAATCATTTCTCATCAGGTACAAAGTCGGACTGGGTCCTCACTGTCTACGGCAGCGCAGTCCCGTGCGCGCTGCGCGCGTTTAAGTTAAGGAATACACGCATTGCGCGCGCGTATTCCTTCCCTGACCCTTCGTGCCCCCTAAAAAACTCATTTCTGATCGTGTAAAAAAACTCACACCGTGTCCCCACTGCCTTCGGCAGCGCAGACCCATGCGCGCTGCGCGCGCACGTGTGAAGGTATACGCGCGCTACGCGCACATATTCCTTCTCAAGTCAAATTTTTTTCTTAAGAAAAGAAATTGAAAAAAAAAATCATTTCTCATCGGTTAAAAAGTCGGAACAGGTCCCCACTGCCTTCGGCAGCGCTGCCCGTGAGCGCGGTGCACGCCTATATCTTCCCCACCCTTTCAGCCCTTCCTAATTAACCTACATATATCAATTTTGAACGGTCAAACTGAATTAGCTGAGATGCAAAAGAAAACCTAATCAGGTTACCTCAAAACGTGTAAATCTGGTGAAAACTTTCGATAATATAAAAAAACTTTAAAATATCTTTCGAATGATGTATTAAAAATAATTTAATCATAATTAGAAATTGAACTATTGAAATTTGAAAATATTACAGCGCCATCTGGCGGTAGAAATTTCTGTAATCTACTGTTCGATTCCAAATCAACAAAGCTATCAAATGATGTATTACTTATGAAATTATTTTAATTAGTAGCTGAGATACAAAAGAAAACCGATTCAGGAGACCTCAAAACGTGTAAATGAAGCGAAATCTTGAATCCCACTTTCGATAATATAAAAGTACTTTAAAATATCTTTCGAAAGATGTATTAAAAATAATTTAATCATAGTTAGAATTTGAAATACGCGTATGAGAATAAAATTTAATTTGCAATTAAATTGTACATTTTTTATTTATTTTGGAAACCCGGTGAAATTTTAACTGCTACTTCGTCTTGTGATGTTAAAAGTGTGTAGCAAGTTTGAAATAATTTTGAATAAAATTGAAGCATTTTGAAATTTGCAATTTTTATTTCCAGTATAAAATCAGTAAAGCAGGAAGTAAAATCTATTTATTCTTTCGCCCGGCGCCATGGTAACCGAAATACGTCTATTGCGAAATTAATAAAACTCTTGTGATTTGTTGCCACCTTTTTTTTCATACTTTAGTTAATTTTAAAAAATCTAATTGCCCTATCGATAAGCTGTTTAAACCGTCGGATTCAGAAAAATCGGATCTTTCATTTGATACCTTATTTGTAACGATACGACTGATATTTCTAATTTATTTTCCACTTTTTCCGTAAAAATGTCGCTTTTTAAGCATTTAATCATGAATTCTGGGTCATTTTTCGGTAGACAAGGGTGGACGTTTTAATTAATATCTCCGCTAATTAGGGTCGCATCGCTTAGCGAATTATCGCGATGTCGAGATGAAGAAATTCTGCGTCTGTTGACACCGGTTTCGAAGCGATGCGACCATTAGCGCCGGAGCTTTAGCGGTCACAAGGCATTTCTCACAGACAGACAGACAGACAGACAGACAGAAAGACAGACAGACAGAAAGACAGATGCGCACAGATTTTAATAATATAAGGAGATGACAAAATGTCTAGAATCTAGACTGGCTGACATGAAGCTCAACGTGTTAACAATAAAACATGATAAACAGGAACTTTTTGTTAAATCTTCAATATTCAGGTTATATTTTTTTTTCGGCATTTTAGTGCGTTATATGCGCTTTATAAAATACATAAATAGCCTTCCCCTAACTGCTCACAAAAATGAAGAGATGCTGGAAAGTTATGTAATGAGTTTTTATGTATTTAAAAAAATCTTAATTTTTATTATTTAATAAAAATCTTAATTTTCAAACAGCATCTGATAGTATCGAAAAAAAAAATCTTTTATTAATCTTGTGAATATAAAAACAAGATAATTAAGCTTATTTGTTTAATTTATAGTTGGAGTTTTAGAGGAGCATATGTGCAGCATGAATACTTTAAATGTTCACGAGTAATAATAATAATAATAATAATAGTAAAAGGGGATGCCTGTCGAATAGTATTTTTATTTTATTTAATGAGCGTTGTTGGAAAAAAAAAAAAAATCTGGAGTGACTCCACTCGACTTTCCGAACATTGAGTAATTAACAGTTTTGTAGATAAAGTAAAGAAACAGGTGTTGTTAAACAAACAAAAGAGAGAAAACCATAATCGAGTGTTTGAGTATTTTTCTCCATCTATTACACGATGTTTATATAACACTATTGAACTTTGAGACCATAGATCATAATGATAAAGAATTTTTCGTTGCCTCCCTGTAAAAACCTATAAATGCTAGATTCACGAAAATGCTCATAGTTAGTGCAACAGTGATTTATAATATTCATATAAATTTTCGGCTCAATTGAATGAGGCGTTTAGATGCTATCGCACTTTTAAAATTTGGTCCCATAGGCCATAATGATAAAGAATTTTTCTTTGTGTCCCTGTAAAAAAACCGTAAGTGCTAGATTCACAAAAATCTATAAAGTTGGTGCAACTGTGACCTATAACATGTGTACAATTTTTTTGCTCAGATTAATAAGGCGTTTAGACGCTAGCACACTTTTAAAAATTTGGCCACATAGGCCATAATGATAAAGATTTTTTTTTTTGTGTGTGTGTGTGTCCCTGTAAAAAAAAAAAAAAAAAAAAAAAAAAAAACTATAAGTGCTAGATTCTCCAAAATCTATACAGATTGAGTATCTGTGACCTACAATATGTGTATAAATTTTTTGCTCAATTGAATAAGGCGTTTAGATGCTATCGCACTTTTAAGATTTAGTTCCCATAGGTCATAATGATAACGAATTTTTCTTTGTGTCCCTGTAAAAAAACTATAAGTGCTAGATTCACCAAAATCTATAGGGTTCGTACTATAGTGACTTACAATATACTTACCAACTTTCAGATTATTCGAACAAAGCGTGTAGACGCTAGAGTGTTCACTCACATACATACACACATACATGAACACACATATACATACATCATCGTAAAAATAGTGGGAACGGACTCAGGGGACCTCGAAACGTATAGAAACATCAAAATCTCGAATTCGGATTTTTGAAATGATTACAATACTTTCCTCACGGAAAGTAAAAACTTCGTATTTTAACATGAAGAGAAAGATAACCCTAAACTGACCGAGTTATTTCATATTCAAATTTGAACTAGCTTTTCAGGTTATTATACATTCAAAACAGAAAGTGAAAACAACAGAAAATTAACTAAATAAAATAAATAAAACAAATAAATACATAAAAAATAAAACAACCTCTTACTAGAAACCAAAAAACACATTTTAAAATGGTAAATTTTGAACTTCAATAACTGGTCAATTTTCCTTATAAAAGGATGCTTCATTTCTATTTATCCTATCAGTGCATTAAGAGTATTTTTCTCAATAAAAACTCGGTGAACATATAAAAATTTAGATTTTTTTTTTTTTTTTTTTTTTACAAAATTGATTTTGTGAATTTTTACGGTGTTTGAAATCGTTCCAGTCTTCATTAAAATATTTTTGCAATTGAAAGTATGCCTTTTTGAAGAGCGATTGAGAAAATAATAACTGGCTAATGATAATGCTTTGCTCCTCGTATATCTATATCTATATCTACAGTGGTGGCCAAAAGTGTGGACATTTTTTGAAAGTTTCATGTTTTTCAACTTTGTATGCTTGTAGAATATATTAATTTTCACCTAAATACAAATGTTTATATATCACATTGAAGGTAATTTAATGTAAAATTTAATAACAAAAACAGAATTAAAATATCTGAATCACAAAAAAAGTTATGCTTATTTTAGCAGAACAAACAAACACAAATCGTTTTGAATAATGACGTGTTTTGTAATAAAAGTATACTGGCCAATCACAAACACTGTTCTGAGGACCAATCAAATGGCCGTAAGTATAGTTTAGGTTATTTGGATGGTAAAAGAGTTATTGTTGTGGAAATATTTGCATGTTATGCATACTAGTACAATTAAATAGAGCATTGCTGTTTTTGAATATTTTAAGTCCTTTTTTTCTAATTAAACTAATTTTAAACAATGTCACTAACAAGAAGAACTGATTGGACATCTACAAAAAGAAGCCGAATTGTCATATTGAGAGGAAATGGCCTCTCTTATGCTGAAATTGCAAGATAAGTTGGTGGTTCAGTGACTTGTTCTGGTGTACGAAAGTCTGTTTACGTTATGAAAAAACGAAATCAGTTGAAAATAAGGCCAAATCAGGCCGAAAAAATGCACAAGTGCTACTGCCGATAGAAAAATAAAACGGCTATGCCTTCAATAGAAAAATTTCCTCAGATGCCATTAGATGTGAAATGAATGCAGCGGGTATTGCAGTAAGTTCAAGAACAATAAGAAGAAGATTATCAGGATTTGGACTACAAGCTAGAATTCCAAGGAAAAAACCATATTTAAATCAAAAGCAACGCGAAAAACGAGTTAAGTGGGATAAATATTACATTAAATGGTCAGAAAATCAATGGAAATAAGTAATCTGGAGCGATGAGAGTAAAATATCGCCCTTTGGTAGTGATGGTAGAAAATATGTGAGACGTAGAGTAGGTGAAGCACTTCATCCTGATTGCATTGAAGCAACTACAAAAAACCCAACAAATGTCATGATTTGGGCATGTATGTCTTCAGATGATGTGGGCCGAATTCAAGTGATTGAGGGCATCCTGAATGCCAAAAAATACATCGAAACTGTCCTGGAACCAAAATTGATACCTTCCATCAGGGATCTCTTCCTCAACAAAGCACCATTTATTTTTCAGTAGGATTCAGCTCCATGCCACGCAGCAAAAGTATGCAAAGCATGGTTTCAAAATAAAGGCATAGATATATTACCATGGCCAGGAAACAGCCCTGATCTCAATCCAATTGAAAATTTGTGGCGACGTTTGAAAGTTCTTGTACGAAAAAAAACGTCCATCCAATAAAAGACAACTTATTGAACCTATAATTGATTCTTGGCACCATGTGATTACTACGAAAAATGAACTACAAACACTCGTTTACTCGATGAAAAGATGTTGTGAAGCTGTGTTAAAAAATAAGGGTTATCCTACTAAGTATTGATTGTGTAAGTATCACTTTTAAAAAATGCAAATCTAAGATAGATCTTACTATTAGTTGCATAAATTTTTTTGAAGCACTGATACTGTAATACTGTTTTTGTTATTAAATTCTACATTAAATTACCTTCAATTTGATATATAAACATTTGTATTTAAGTGAAAATTAATATAATCTACAAGCACACAAAGTTGAAAAACATGAAACTTTCAAAAAATGTCCACACTTTTGGCCACCACTGTATCTAACTGCCTATCTCTCTTAAAATTTTCTGTAAATTTAATGTAAATATTTATCAAGAGTCTCTGTAAATTTACAGTAATTCTTAGTTAAAAGTGAATAATCGAGATTCTCAATCTTTATTCTGTTTTTTTTTTTTTTTTTTTTTAACTAATTTTATTATTTAATTTTTTAATTAAATCAGAAATATTTATTCCACTTTTTTATATATGCTGCTTTTATAATTATGAAAAAGTAATAAATAACTTTCAGCATATTAATCTTATAAACTTTAATAAATTTTAAATCCAACGTTTCGGCTAAATTCCTTCATTAGCCTTCCTCAGGGAAAAATGATGTTAAAAAACACATAAACACAAAAAGGTCTATAGACCTTTTTGTGATAGAATGAAGGAGCATATTGCAGATTTAAAATATAATAGACCCAACACAGCTTTTTCTAGAAATTATAATACTAATCCCATTGACCCCGATTTTGAAAATGCCAAAATAATTTACAATACTGACAATAGAAACCAAGCACTTCTTTATGAATCATTCGAAATTATTAAAAGAAAATCAGAAATTTGTAACGATTCCTTATCCGTAACCCCCCCCCCTCAATTTGGCTTCATTTCTTGGGCTTAAATTAATTTATGGTTACCCTGCTTTAAGTTAGTTCTGGCAACCCCGCAATTTTGATATTTTTAACCTTTGCTTTAGTAGCTCTTTATCCTTGTCTTGTGGTGATCATGTTTCATGTTCCTTTGAGTGTTTTAGCATATTTTTAAAAATGTATATAGTATATTTTTACAATTTGTGTAATCATCTGTTAAATGTTTTGAAGTTGTAATTGTGGTATCTTGTACTTAAATTTTCTATGTTTATGTGTTTTTTAACATCATTTTTCCCTGAGGAAGGCTAATGAAGGAATTTAGCCGAAACGTTGGATTTAAAATTTATTAAAGTTTATAAGATTAATATGCTGAAAGTTATTTATTACTTTTTCATAATTTTTAATTAAAATTAAAAATGACTGTTTCTACTTTAGAAAAACCGTTCAAAGTCCTAAATATATTCTCAACAATAATTAATTAAATTAATATTAGTTATTAAAATGAATGCATAAAATAAGTTTTTTAACATCTCTGTTTATTTTTCTCTGTAATTTTATGTAAGATTTAAGATGATACATTACACAGAGTTTTCTGTTGAAATTTTTAACAGCATAATCTCTCCAATCTACTCAACCACTGTATATATACCACGATATTCAACATCTTACCTTCATTATAAGAATTCTTAATAATTTTTCTTCTTCTTCTTCTTTTTTCTCCAATTTTTTTCCTGTTTTTCATGTGATACTGTCCTTTTTTCTGTTCTTTCCTGTTCTTCATGTCATTTTTTATTGTGCAGTGTTTGAAAAGGTGTTCATAATACACACATACATACATGCATATCTATCTGTCTACTTATATACATATATATACAGGGTGTTTCATAAGTCTGTAGACATTTTAAAAATTCATAATTGTTTGAAAGAGTTGAATGCAGTTTGCAAAAAAATCATTTTTTTTTTTTTTTTTTTGGTAAAGAAAAAAATATAGTCAATTTTTTTGTCGACGATACTTGGACATATAGTTAAATTTTTCGCATGGAAAGAAAAATATGCAAATGAAAGTCCTATGAATTGCACAATTTGGCGATTAGAACAGTTTACTTCTCATTTTGCCTCCTACTTGTGCATGCATGAAGTTTTAATTGCGATGCTGACTGGGTGGATAAAGCGTCATGGGTGAAGATGCTCTCCCTCAGGTAAGAACCGACGACTGAAGCTGCAGTTAGCAGTGTTATAACTCGTTTGAAAACTGTAATTTTTGGTGACGACGGACACATAGAATAGGAGTTATATGCCTGTAAACATTTGCATACGAATAAGTGCAGCATTTCATGAAAATGTGTGATCTCGTTACGCACAGTGTCCTCTATCAACAAATAGCTTAATTATTATTTTTTCTTTATCCCCCCCTCCCCCCACTCCCAAAAAAAAATCCCCCTTCACGAGAATGACATTTTCGCAAACCGCGTTCAATTATATTAATTCGTTCAATAGTTAGAAATTTTTAAAATGCCTACAGACTTATGAACACACTCTTTATATGTATGCACACATACAAAGTATATATAGATGTATAAATCATTATACATTTGGATTTTTATTATCTCTTAATATTTCAATACCGTTTTGAGTCCGTATTTTATTTATTATTATTATTATTATTATTATTATTATTTTTTTTTTTTTTTTTTTTTTTTTTTATCTATATAAATAAAGCAAAGAGTTTGTCGCGAACACATCCGGGTGGACCACTCCTATTTTTGATTGGTCTAGATCACTGAGTTCAGTGGTCTAGATTTAACTACTTTGGTGATGAAAGTTGGCCTTTTTTTTTTTTTTTTTTTTTTTTTTGAAAACTGCTGAATTTTTTTTTAAAGATACTGCATAGATATTATGCTTTTTAAAAAAGCTTTAAAAATTGTTCATTTTTTGTGTGGACACTATCAAGTTATTCAAGATATTACGTTGAAAAGTTTTCTTTTAATTAATTAAAACATGAAAATAAATATTAGTTATAATTTAATAGTTTCGGAAGCGGTGGCGCGCTGTGGCGCGCGCGCCACCACCCTGTTAGAGCGCGCATCCGCGCCTCCACCGTGTCGCAGAATGCACCCTTTTTACACTACTTAGTCATCATCTTGGACGAGGGTGTGTTGCCACCTGAAGAATAGAAACTTTTAGAACGTTGCCACCGGAAGAATATAAACTTTTAGAGCGTTGCCACCGGAAGAATAGAAACTTAGTCATCATCTTGGATGAGGTTTGGTGCTGCCATCTATCGGGAATTTTGAGGAGTTAGATTTATTTTCCTAAATTTCGGACTTAGTATTTTTTTCACAATTTTGGGGACTTCAAAATTTTTTCGAATTTTTGCGGAGGGTTAGATTCGAACCGAAGGTAAAATAGTTTCACGACTTGATAAGTGGATAAGGGTTTTATTTATCAAGCCATGAAGCTATGCTTGTGAGTGCACTTATAAGGTATATAAAGAGAGACGTTGCGTTAGTGAGTCATTGTAAAACGTATCTTCGTACGAGGAAGGTATGATGCGCTTTCGTGTGAATGTGAGTCATAATAAAATTTTGTGTTGTAACGATGGAGGTGTATCAGAATCCAAGTCACGAGGGAAGTTTTGGTGGTGTAAATGCCTTATTTCGTGCTGCCAAAGGCAAAATCTCGAAGAAGAAGATTCAGGACTGGCTGAGCGGAGTCGATGCATACACGTTGCACAAACCTGTTCGAAGAAAGTTCCCGACCAATCGAGTGATAGTGTATTCAATCGATCAACAGTGGCAGACCGACTTAGTGGATCTCGGCAGTTTGCAAAAGTTCAATCAAGGGTACCGCTACATCCTGACTTGTATAGACATTCTGTCTAAATTTGCGTGGGCGGTCCCTTTGAAGCAAAAACGGGGTGAAGATATTGTAAAGGCGTTCCGGTCTATTTTTGCAACGAGGAAACCCAAGTCCCTGCAATCGGATGACGGAAAAGAGTATCAAAACAGACTTTTTCAAAAATTTTTGAAAGAAGAAGGCGTGCGGTTTTTTACGACGAATAACAATACGAAAGCATCTGTCGTGGAGCGATTTAACCGAACTTTGAAAACGAAAATGTGGAAATATTTTACCCATAATCATACCTACCGCTATTTAGACGTGTTGGATCAGTTGTTACACAGTTATAATCATACTTACCATTCAAGTATCAAGAGAGCTCCAGTTGAAGTAACCGCTGAAAATGAAAGCGATGTATGGGATACTTTATACGGTGACATGCAAAATGCGAAAAGAAAACCCTGCATGTTTCAACCGGGAGATGTTGTACGAGTTTCCAAGCAGAAATTAACCTTCGAAAAAGGATATGAAACGAACTGGACGGAAGAAGTGTTTGTGGTGACTGAATGTGTGAGAAGAGACCCTCCCGTCTACCGAATCAAGGACCTGTTAGAAGAACCCATTAAAGGAACCTTTTACCCTCAAGAACTTCAGAAAGTGAAACCAAAAGAGAATTATACGATTGAAAAGATTTTAGATAAGCGGATACGGAAAAAGCGTGTGGAATACAAAGTAAAATTTAAAGGTTATCCCAGCAAATTTGACCAATGGATTCCATCCTCTGATTTATTCGCCTTATAAAACAAGTGTTTGGATTGTTGAAAGATCATTTGAAAGAATGTCGTTCTACGTGACGTTACCTTCGGACAGTTCCCGGAATTATTTTCCTGAGAATAAAATTTCTCATTTTATTACGCGATTACCCGCCCCTGTTGAATTGAAAGGGGAATGGGAAGTAGGCCTTGTCGAATTTATTTACCCTCGCACCTGGTATAATGTGAATCAAAATAATAATTTATTTGGTTTCGATTTGAATGACCAGAAATCCCCGTTTGGTAGAAGAATCCCCCCAGGCTTTTACGAATCGGTAGATGACATTTTAAAAGCAATGTCTATTGAAGAGATTAAAAATAAAATTTCTTTCACTTATGATCCGCACACGAAAAAGGTGTGTATTAACGTGAAAGATAAAACAAAACTGATATTGCATGAGGGGATAGCGCAGATGTTGGGATTCGAACCAGGTGAAATCGCCTCACCAGATATAAATATCGAGTAAACTATTTTTAGTACCTATGTCGCAGATCCCTGTGCGCATTATAGAGTATTGCTGGTTTATTCGGATATTGTCGAACCCCAAATTATTGGAGATGTGTTAGCACCCCTTTTACGAATTGTCAATGTGAGGGGAAAAGATGGAGAAATGATTTGTGAGACATTTGACCGACCGCACTATTTACCTGTCAGCCGAAAATCGTTCGACTCTTTGGAAATCGTTATAAGGAACCACCTCGGCGAACTCACGCCATTTGAACGTGGGCGCTCGTACGTGAAGCTTCACTTTCGTCAAAAATACCTCTCGTGATGTTTGTTCCTTACCAGTGTTGTGCGAAATCTTTTGAAGATTACTATTCCCATCAGTCGGGTAGTGGTCTAAATTATTATCAAGGCACTACTTTACAAAAGGGATATGGATTCGGTGGACTGTTTCGATCCCTTTTTCGTGCAGCAGTACCCCTCTTCAAATCGGGAGCGAAAGCGGTCGGCAAGCAGTTGTTCCATTCAGGCGTGAACGTGTTAAGTGACCTGTCTCGCGGAGAAGACATTAAAATGGCCGCCAAGCGAAGATTAAAAGAAGCTGGACAGACGTTAACCGACAAAGCCGCTACTAAAGTGAAGACGATGATTGGATCGGGCCGCCGGTATAAAAAGAGGAAGCGTTCTACCAAAGCAGTCATTCGACGTAAAGCCAAGAAAGTGAAGGTACAAGATATTTTCGCTTAAAGATGTCTGGACTCATCCATAAAGATTCTGCTGCCTGTGCGAAATCCGAATTGGATTTATTTTTGATCCCACCCACGCAAACGGCTATTGAAAAAGGATACTTTGTTGAATACCACCCTCTTGCGAATATTCGAGACGGAGGACCTGTGGAATTTAATATTTCTGGAAATGGTGAAGACTATATTGATTTATCGGCTTCCTACCTGTATGTGAAAGTGAAAATTACCAAGTTTGATGGATCACCCTTAGCGGAAACGGATGCAGTTGCCCCCGTGAATTTATTTTTACACGCCTTGTTTTCTCAAGTGGATATTAGCCTGAACGAAAGAGTGATCTCCTCGTCGAGTAACACCTACCCCTACCGCGCCTATATTGAAACGCTGTTGAATTATGGAGAAGATGCCAAGAAAAGTTTATTGACGTGCGAATGTTTTTACAAAGATGAGAATTTGGCTGCTACAGATCCTGCTGGAGACAACCCCGGATTGAAGATACGTTACGCACTCACGAATAAAAGCAAAACGTTAGATATGATTGGACCTTTGCATTGTGATATTTTTCAACAAAATCGATTGCTATTGAATATGGTTGACTTGAAAATTAAGATCACCCGAAGCAAGCCTGAATTTTCCTTAATGTGTAAAATCGATGCGGCGAAACCCATTCCCAACTACAAAGTGATTTTGGAACATGCTTCTATTTTCATACGTAAAGTGAAAGTGAGCCCCGGTGTATTACTGGGTCATGCCAAGGCCTTAGAGAAAAGTACAGCAAAGTATCCCATCGATCGAGTGTTATGCAAGACCTATTCGATCTCAACCGGAAGTAAATCCTTTATGCAAGACAATGTGTTTTTAGGAGCCATGCCGAAAAGAATTATTATTGGACTTTTAGAAAAAAGTGCCTACACTGGACAATATGATTTAAATCCCTTTTATTTCTATCATCACAAGGTCAACTTTTTAAGTGTTTACGTGGATGGACAACCTGTACCCAGCAAACCCTTGGAATTGGATTTCGAAGAAAATAACTATATAAGAGCGTATCATCGTTTGTTTTCGGGATTTAACCGGGATACCAGCATTTATCTGACCCGAGAGGACTTTGCGAACGGACATACTTTGTATGCTTTCGACCTGAGCCCTGACATGTGTGACGGACCCCATCTGAATCTACAGCAACAAGGAAATTTACGAATTGAAATCAAGTTTGCGCACACCTTAGAAAGAACCACGACTGTATTGGTGTATGCGGAATTTGAAAACATTATAGAAATTAGTAAAACACGACATGTGTTGTGTGACTTCCCCAACTGAAAATGAATTCTATAGAAATCGAGACTATTTTATCCCACGATCCAGTAACCAAGAAATACTTTTCCGGTGTTTTCCCCAGTGATCAATTACCCAAGAAGATCGAGCGCTATCCTGCATGTTTTGTATGCAACGTGGACAAGTCTACAGAAGCCGGAAGCCACTGGGTGGCATTCTATCTATCCTCCCCTACGGAAGCGGAATTCTTTGATTCCTATGGAAACAAGCCGAACTTTTTTAAAGGACCTATATCGAACTATGTATCTCAATTTTCACGAGTGGTGTTTAATCCACTTCCGCTGCAAAGTCATGTGACAGCTGTTTGTGGTCAATTTTGTGTGTATTATATTTATTGTCGATGTCGTGGCAAAACTTTGAAAGATTTTTTAAAGCAGTTTGTAACTGAAAATATATGTAACGACCATAGAGTCTATAATTTTGTATCCAAACGATTTCGCACACGTGCTCCTTTTTATCAATAAAAAACTATTTATAATGTAAACCTATGTGTCTGTGTTTATTTAGAATGGAGTTTCCACGCTTTCAACACCCTTTTACAATGCTCTTAGCAGGCCCCACGGGGGTCGGTAAGAGTTGGTTTCTGCGGGATTTACTGGCAGAACGACGGCGTATGTTTAACCCTCCTCCCGATAAAGTCGTTTGGTTTTACGGCATCTCTCAAAAGCTTCACGAGGAAATTCCCGACGTGACATTCGTGGAAGGGTTTCCTTCTAATTATCGGGAATATTTAGGTACCCATTCTTTAATGATTTTAGATGATTTAATGGTGGAATGTGGGGGTGATGAACGATTAACCCACCTCTTTACCAAAGGAAGTCACCATTTAAATTTAAGTATTATTTTTATTACTCAAAACCTTTTTCATAAAGGTAAAGAAATGAGAGGTATTTCCTTAAACAGTCAATACTTAGTACTTTTTAAAAATCGTCGGGACATGAGTCAAATTACGCACTTGGGTAGACAATTATACCCGAGATCAACTCAGTTTTTTCAAGAAGTGTTCGAGGATGCTACCAAACAGCCCTTCTCTTATTTGTTGGTGGATTTAAGGAATGAAACCCCCGAAGGAATGCGACTCAGAACGCGTATATTACCGGGGGAAACCCAATTTGTGTACGAGCCCAAAAAAGGTTTAAAAGGAAAGCCCTACCGATTTTAATTCATTTGGGATCATGACGTTAACGAGGAAACAACTTCGAGACTTGGAGCTTATAAAGTCTTGTCCTCAAACCTTACGCAAGCATTTGTTAAAAAAATTACCGACTCGATCTGTGAAGGCTATTTGCGAATGTACCCTGAACGTATTAAAAGGAAACGTGCCTCTCTCCTCTCATCAGAAAAGGTCTTTAAGGAAATATAAGACGACTCTTCGAAAAATTGGTACCAAGAAAGGAAGTTTATTCAACAAGAAAAAATTGATTGTTCAACACGGTGGATTTTTAAATATTTTAATCCCGGCTGCATTGTCTGTTTTAACCGGCATCATCAATGGAATTCGCAGCTAAGTATGCGTTGGTACCGGAAGAAGAATTTTCGAAGCATACGCCTTCAAAAAAGCAAATGACGGAATTTGATTTAGCTATGGCTAAAATATTAAATAGTTCTCTACCGGATCACGAAAAAATTCAGCACTACTACGAACTCTTAAAAAGAAAAATGGATTTGCAAGAATATAATTTGCCTTGGATGTCTAAACAACTCGAAGAAGAACCTGAAAAAGTGGAACCTAAACAAGTGGAGTCTATAAAACAAGAACCCCAAGAAGACTATGAAACCTTTGTGTTATCATCTGTAGCTAAACCCATGAAGAAACAAGCCGAAGCCTTATTAAATTTTCTCAAGTCTCATTCAAACAAGTTTAAGTGGAACCCGAAAGGAGAGATTACTTACAACGGAAGGACCATGGAACATTCTAATTTAGCGGAACTCTTTCATTTCATCTTTTCTGTGAATAAAAAACCACCTATTACAGGACAAAGTGAATTTTTGCAAGCCTTGAAAGATATGGGAGTACCCCAAAGTATTATTAAGAATCGATATTTGTCTTCAAGAAAAAACATTGTCAAACCGAAAAAGAAACTTATTGTAAAAAAACCTGTTGTTAAACTCAACCCTGTAACCTGGGAAACATACTAAATAAAATGAATTTGTATCTATCCATACGTGTGATTATTTATAGAATAAAATACACTTACCTGAAAACACGTCCTACTCCAACGGCTGCCTTGAGAGAAATGAATGATAAGGAGAGTTCTTATCAGCGACGCGAGGTCACGTGATTAGGGTGACGTCACGAGTAATGTGATTGGCTATGCTCAGTCACGTGGTGAGTGACGTCACGAGTTATCTGATTGGCTACCTCTGGTCACGTGACGAGAGTCTTATCTTATCAGAGATTGCTTATCAGCGATCACGGCTCAGTCTACCATTTGATTTCGTGTGTGTTGGTTGTCTCGTCATGTCTGCAGTGAGTTTCACGGAAAACGGACTGAATGTTCAGTATGTTTCAAACTTCATCGAAAAGGAACAAGCAGATCGGTATTTTGCCGAGTTAAAAACTTTACCTTTCTACACGCCAACCTTTAGAATTCATGGAAAAAGTTTTAAGCCTAAAAGACAAGTTCTGGGATACGGCGATTCAACTTTGAGTTATGCCTTCAGCGGAACTCATGTGCCTGCTAACCCTTGGACACGTCTGGTATTGGAGCTGCGGGATCGAGTGGAAAAATGGACGGCTTCTACCTTCAACTATGTTCTGCTAAACCTCTACAGCAATGGATACAGCTACATACCTCAACATAAAGACAACGAAAGTGGATTAGATGCAACTTTCCCCATCGTAGTCCTCAGCTTTGGTGCCGAACGAACAATTGAATTCAAGAAGCCTAAAACACCTTCTACTTTGATTTCATTAGAACATGGTTCTCTCTACAGTATGTTAAAGCCTACGAACGAACTGTTTACCCACGGCATTGCACCGAATCCTATCATCAAAGATATGAGAATCAGCCTGACTTTTCGTCACTTAATACCCAACCCTATCATGCCACCTTTAAAGAAACCAAGACTTGATATAAGTGATGCTTCGTCTAGTGCATGCGATACTTTGAAAAACTCTGATTGTGATACTTCGAAAAACTCTCATTGTGATACTTCTGTTAAAAACTGTTCTCAAGACATGTGTGAAGAATTGAATGTGAATGATTGGTTAAACCAATGGGTACGTGAACAATCTTGGGATCCTATACGAGGTGAATTTAATTTAAACTTTAGCAGTTTTTTACAAATTGTAATAGAAAAGAATTTTAATGTGAGAATCCACATTCGTAATTTTAAAGAATTACATACAGGTCAATGGATACCTACTAAAGAAGGCGTTGTAATGACAGCTCAGACATGGTATTATTTTCAAAGTAAGATTGAAAATTTTAATTTTGAATCAGTAAATGATAGTTTTATTTCTAACAATCAATTAATAATGGCTTACATAGATGAGGATTATTGTACTTTACAGCAAATGTTTTCTTTAAATCCTTCTGGCTTTTATTTAAAACCGAATGTCATTAAATTGTCCAAGGATCAAATTTTTAGGCTTAGAGAACTCAAAATGAGAATAACTCATTTTATTATTGATGCAATATTCACCGTTCAACTTCCTATGTTAATTCTAAATAAACCTCTTGTGTGTATTTCTCATGAAAATGAGCAAAGTGCTAAGGAAATCTTACTCGATTTTATCGTGTATGAAATTCAGTTAGGAATTGAAAATTTATTTCAATGTGATGGATGTGTTTTTAATTCAGACGATCAAAATTCACACGAGTGTTTAATGAAATCTATGTTTGAAAAATATCAATTATATCGTGAAGAAATACTTTTAAAATTAAATATGCATGCTATTGTTAAAAAAATTAATTGTTCCTGTCATTACAACGACGGTTTCTTTAAACAATTAAATATGACCTTGTATGAAAAATATATTGAAGATTCTTTATCCAAAAAGTAATGTGTGTTTATGAAAACGACTTCTTTAAACAATTGTATCCAATAAGTAATGTGTGTATATATTTTTATGGAATTTCAATAAATAGATTGAAACTGAATATCTGTGTCTGTCTGTCTTTGAAATATTTTATTTCTTAAAAGATTTAATTAGAAATATTTTATTTCATAAAAGATTCAATGAATTTATAAGTTTGAAATGACTATTTTATTTCATAAAACATATTTTTCAGAGATTCACTTTCTAGGGATTTAATTATTTTAAAGATATATTTATTAAATCATATAATAAAACCATTTCCTATGCATTTAATAACTTATATTCGGAAAAAATATTGTTTCGAAAAGATATATTTTATTTCGTAAAACATATAATAAAACCATTTATTCATGAAACAATCCACTTGAAAAAAATTTTTTTAATAATCAAATTGAAATAATAATTGTTATTTTTCATTAATTAAAAGTGTAGGCATTATCTCTTCATTAGAAATATGCAAATGAGTATGTTTCATATCTCCCGTAAGATATTATACCTGTACGAACACGGAGGGGTGACTCACCTTGGAAAATCCACGAGGGGAAATATGCAAATGAATCAACCTCTATGATGAATCAGAATTCGAGAAGTTTCTCGTAAGATCTACAGAGCTGAGTCAGGGTGACTCATGGGGGAAACCCCCTTATCTAGATAAGCCGCTGCAACTCATTTCTCAGGTCATTCGTAGATTATCTACTGCGCAGTGAAGACGTGTTTATAGTTCTCTCCTTTACCGACGCTCGCGAAGTTTTCTTCCGGAAATATCTTGTGTTTTTACGGCATCGTATATTGTGCTTTTCCCGTACCTCTATAATGGAAGGATACACCAACGACAATCAAGCTATGGATGTTGAAAATGCAGTAAGTATATTTATCTAGTAATCATTGATTTTATAACTGTGTTTAATCATTTTTAGTGAAATATGAGATTATAAATTGTAATAAGAATTCTTTAATTTATTATTACTTTTTACGATATGTTAAAAAATAAATTTGATTGACACTATGCAAAATAGAATGAGTTTCAAATCTATTTATAATATGTGTTTAAAATAAATTGAATTTCGAATCTTTATTTTGATAAATGCGAAATCTATTTCATTCAATAAACTATATAAAGTGAAATTTAAGTATGTGTAAAACTTGTTTATGCTTAGAAATTATTTATTCTATAAGTGAAAATCTATTTATAATATGTGTTAAAAATAAATTTAATTTCAAATCTTTATTTTGACAAAGTGAAAATCTATTTTATTTATTATGTGTTAAACATAAATTTAATTTCGAATCTTTATTTTGATAAATGAGAATTCTATTTTATTTCATTCAATAAACTATATAAAGTGAAATTTAAGTATGTGTAAAATCTGTTTATGCTTAGAAATTATTTATTCTATAAGTGAAAATCTATTTATAATATGTGGTAAACATAAATTTAATTTCGAATCTTTAATTTGATAAATGAGAAATCTATTTTATTTCATTCAATAAACTACATAAAGCGAAATTTAAGTATGTGTAAAACTTGTTTATGCTTAGAAATTATTTATTCTATAAGTGAAAATCTATTTATAATATGTGTTTAAAATAAATTGAATTTCGAATCTTTATTTTGATAAATGAGAAATCTATTTTATTTCATTCAATAAACTATATAAAGTGAAATTTAAGTATGTGAAAAATCTGTTTATGGTTAGAAATTATTTATTCTATAAGTGAAAATCTATTTATAATATGTGTTAAAAATAAATTTAATTTCAAATCTTTATTTTGACAAATGCGAAATCTATTTTATTTATAATGTGGTAAACATAAATTTAATTTCGAATCTTTAATTTGATAAATGAGAAATCTATTTTATTTCATTCAATAAACTACATAAAGCGAAATTTAAGTATGTGTAAAACTTGTTTATGCTTAGAAATTATTTATAATATGTGTTAAAAATAAATTTAATTTCAAATCTTTATTTTGACAAATGGGAAATCTATTTTATTTATTATGTGTTAAACATAAATTTAATTTCGAATCTTTAATTTGATAAATGCGAAATCTATTTTATTTCATTCAATAAACTACATAAAGTGAAATTTAAGTATGTGTAAAACTTGTTTATGCTTAGAAATTATTTATTCTATAAGTGAAAAACTTTGTATAGAAATTTTAATAAGTTTATTTATTTTTTTACAATCATATGACATAGAAATTATTTTATAAGTGAAAAACTTTTTAATTAGAAGATTTAATTAAAACTTATTCTCATAAGTTTAAACTAAAAATTTATTATTCTAATAATTTATTTCCTTACAAAATTTATGACTCATACTTCGTTTAAAGGTGCTTTTTATATTATTCAAATCAAAAAGTTATTATTATTATTGTTTACTTATGAGAAACTTAATTTGCATTCATTATAAATAAAAAATTTAATTATTAACTAGAAAATCAGTTTACTTATAATTTTCATCAACTAGTGTTGTTTATTTAATTTCCAACATCCTATACTTTGTGATTTATATAGTAATTATCGCTTATACAATAAAATGTTAGTGTTCAAGTAGATTCATGTTCAGTCATGTTTAGGATGACTCATCGTTTGATGAGTCATCGCATAGCTTATACAATAAAATGTTAGTGTTCAAGTAGATTCATGTTCAGACATGTTTAGGATGACTCATCGTTTGATAAGCTATCAATTAGATTATACTTATTCAATTTATTTATGTTGTATAAAAGTTAGATTTGCATAACCTTTTGTTTATTAAATCTTTAACTAGGAGAATTTATTTTTCTAAAATTTGCATACCTAATCCTATGTTTAGTTAAAATAGTGTATTGGTTTATTAAAATAGTAGCGTGTATGTATAAAAGTTAGATTTATTAAATCTTTAACTAGGAGTATTTATTTTTCTAAAAAATTTTTAAAATTTGCATACCTAATCCTATGTTTAGATAAAATAGTGTATTGGTTTATTAAAATAGTAGCGTGTATGTATAAAAGTTAGATTAATTAAATCTTTAACTAGAAGAATTTATTTTTTCTAAAAATTTTTAAAGTTGCATCCTATGTTTATAAAATGATTCGTTTATTTAATGACTCATCGAATAGATTTATGTTGTATAAAAGTTAGATTTGTATAACCTTTTGTATATGAAATCTTTAACTAGAAGAATTTATTTTTCTAAAATTTTTTAAAGTTGCATCCTATGTTTATAAAATGATTCGTTTATTTAATGACTCATCGAATAGATTTATTTATTTATGTTGTATAAAAGTTAGATTTGTATAACCTTTTGTATATGAAATCTTTAACTAGAAGAATTTATTTTTCTAAAATTTTTTAAAGTTGCATCCTATTCGTTTATTTTCAGTTGGGTATTTCCTTCGGTATACCCGATGACGAATTTCATATGCTGTGTGATGTTGCCGAGATGAATGACGAGGAGTGGCGAAACCCCCAATGGGACGACGACGCCCAACCTGAACCCCAACCTGAGGTTCAACCTGAAGCCCAACCTGAGCCTTCTAAGGTATGTATTGTTTTGCATTAAAAATGAGAGTGTTTCCTTTTAGAAAAGTTTGAAAAATTGTCCCTTTTACAAAAGTTAAAAAAATTGTCTTTCTTATTATAGGTTCAACCTGTTTGCCCTACTTGTGGGAAATCTTTTTCTAGAAGTCGGGATTTGACTAGGCACAAGAAAACACACAACACAGAAAAAATGTTCGTGTGTCTCATTTGTCATAAGGAATTCTCCAGAAAGGATGCTTTAAATAGACACCGAAAATCGCATCAGTCCACGAGTGAATTACAAGAATCTGTAGATCCTCAGCCCGGTCCTTCTAAGGTATGTATTATTTCTTAAAGTTTTTGTGATATTTCAAAAAAATTGTAACACTTTGATTAAAAATTGTGACACTTTAATTAAAAAATCGTTTTTCTATTCTTTTATAGGGTTTCTCCTGTTCTGTGTGTTTGAAGGAGTTCTCCAGAAAGGATGCCTTAAACCGACATAAGAAGTTGCATGATGCTGACACTTCCACCCATCAATGTGCTACATGCCAACGAAAGTTTAGTCGCCTGGACGAGTACAACGCTCATCTAAAGAGTCATAACTACCCCTGCAAAGAATGCCAGTCCACCTTTTCCTCTAAGTCATCATTAATGAACCATATGCGACTCCAGCATTCAAATAGCCTAAGTGAGAGCCAGAAGAAACCGAAAACGACTCCTCCACCACTCTCTCGAAGACGACCCTATACACAAGCTTTGAACACGTTTAAGACGGTGCTCATTGAACCTACTGAAGCTACTCGGTACGATGTGAAAATCTTTTTAGAGTCTATTCGTGCCGAGATACATGAAAACATCCTACAGGAATTGTATGAGAAAGATTCGATCAAGTGGTACCTGGTAATAAAAGTCTGCTTTGAAAGAGAGACAGCCGAAGGAGAACTGGAAATTATGGATGCATACTTCAGAACACCCTGCTACCAGCAACACACTCCTGACTTAATTGACGATCAAATAAGTGTAGGATTTATGAAGATTATTCAAAACTACGAAGAGTTCTTAGAGAGAGGTTCCGGCTGGGTGCTGAGAAACATCTACTACCTAGAATTCAAGTCTGCTAAATATAACCCCTTGAGAGCGAGCAGCTATCAAGAATTGCCAGCGAAACTGCTTGCCAAGAAAGCCATCTTAAATATACAGAACAGCGATAACAAGTGCTTCCTATGGTGTCTGCTAGCACACAAACTGAATTTGGATCGTACAAGAAAACCCGAACGAGTCTCCCACTATTTACCTCATGAAGAGGAAATCAAGATGGGTAATGTTCAGTACCCTGTTCCCATCTCAAAAATAGGCCTCATAGAAAACCTGAACAATCTTAGAATCAACGTCTTCGGCTACGAAAACTCTAAAGTGACCATTCTAAGAATTTCCGAAGTAGAAGATGTTGAAGCTATCAATTTATTACTCATTGAGAACGAAGAAGGTGCCCACCACTACTGTTTAATCCGGGACTTTTCCAGACTGATGGGTGGTCGAACAAAACACTGCTGCAAACAGTATTATTGTTATAGGTGCCTGCATGGTTTTTCGACAGAACTTTTGTTAAAAGATCATGAAACAAACTGCAAAAAACACACTGCTCAAGCCATTGAGATGCCCAGCAAGGAGAAGAATATACTAGAGTTCACGGGAACCCATCTTCAACATCCCATCAGCTATATCATCTATGCGGATTTTGAAAGTTTGCTCGAGCCTATTGCATCTGCTGTTCCATCCTCATCAAACTCCTACTTGCAACATACAGCCCGTCATACAGCCTGCGGTTACGCTTATGTAATCGTAGGGTCTGATGGCAAAGCTGTGAAGCCCATCTTTAGCTATCGAGGAGAGAATGCAGTCAAGCATTTTCTAGAAAATATCCTCATGGAAAAAGATATCCTTGAAGAAAAACTCCAAGAAATTAAGCCAATGAAGCTCTCTGCCCAAGAAGAGGAGGCCTTCCAAAATGCAACAAGGTGCTGCATATGTCGTCAACCCCTGTTACCCGGATGCATTAAAGTTCGGGATCACAATCACGAAACTGGAGTTTTTAGAGGTGCCGCCCATGCTAGCTGCAATCTCAATTTTAAGCAGCCAAAGAAGATTCCCGTGGTTTTCCACAACTTGAAGAACTATGATGCCCATCATATCATGACAGAATTAGGCCATTTTCAAGACCATCAGATACAAGTCATCGCAACAACATTAGAAAAATATATATCATTCACTTTAAAGAAACCAGACAGTCCTGTACAGCTCGTCTTTCTTGACTCGTTCCAATTTTTGCCTGCTTCGTTAGAAAAGTTGGTGAAGAATTTGGATATTAGTCAGTTTAAAATTCTAAAAGACCAGTTTGAATCAAGTACCGATCTAAGTCTCCTCACCAGAAAAGGAGTATATCCCTATGACTACATCACCGGATTTGACAAATTCCAAGAAACAGTGTTGCCGCCTCCTTCAGCGTTTTTCAACTCACTTACGAATGAAGCCGTTGAAGAGGCTGATTATCAACATGCAAAAAACGTATGGGAAGTCTTCCAGATAAGAAACCTCGGCGAGTATCACGACCTGTATGTGAAGACAGATGTTTTGCTTCTTGCCGATGTGTTCCAAAATTTCAGAAGTCTTTGCCTACACTATTATAACATCGATGCTGCCCATTTATACCCCTCTCCTGGACTGTCCTGGCAAGCCTGTCTGAAGATGACTGATGTTAAGCTAGAGCTGCTTACGGATATCAACATGCTGCTGTTTATTGAAAAAGGGGTGCGCGGGCGTGTGTCGCAGATTTCACACCGTTTCGCTGTTGCAAACAACCCGCACACTCCTCACTACGACTCAAGTAAGCCCTCTAGTTATATCATGTACTGGGATGCGAACAACCTTTACGGTTGGGCTATGTCCCAGTACATGCCTTATGGCAAGTTTCAATGGATGGATCCCTCTCACATTACTGAAGATTTCATCATGAACATACCCGAAGATGCAGCTGAAGGCTTCATTTTTGAAGTGAATTTGGAGTACCCGACAAATCTGCATGACCTCCACAATAGCTACCCACTTGCACCTGAAAGAATGACCGTGACAGAAGAAATGCTCTCCACCTATGCCAAGTCCTTGTTGCAGAACCAAAAGTATTCAGGAACACCTAAACTCATTCCAAACCTCCACAATAAATCAGAGTATGTTGTACATTACAGAAATCTACAGTTATACCTAAAACTCGGAATGAAGCTATTAAAAGTGAACAAGGTTTTGAAATTTCACCAAGCACCCTGGCTTAAGAAGTATGTCGACTTCAACACAGATAAACGAAAATCTGCAAAGAACAGTTTTGAGAAAGATTTCTTTAAACTGTTGAACAATAGCGTCTATGGAAAGACCATCGAAAATTTGAGAAAACGTCGTAACATCGAACTGTGTAACAATGAAGTCAGAGCCCAAAAATTAGTTGCATCACCGAATTTCACGACTTTTAAAGAATTTTGCAATAACCTCGTAGCTGTGGAGAGAACAAAACCCACCCTCCTGATGAATAGGCCGATATACGTGGGTTTCTGTATCCTTGAATTAGCAAAGTTGCTCATGTACGACTTTCACTACAATTTCGTTATGAAAAAGTATGAAAGTCGTGCAACTTTGTTGTTCACGGATACAGACTCCTTGACGTACTGTATCCAGACAGCAGACATGTACCAAGATATGAAGGAAGATCAGCACCATTTTGACTTCTCAGAGTATCCAGAAAATCATCCGCTATATTCTACAACTAACAAAAAGGTCCTTGGAAAGTTTAAAGACGAACTCCACAGTCAAGCTGCCTACAAATTCATTGGAATAAAGCCCAAAATGTATGCCATACAGTCAGCTGGTGGTGAAAAGAAGACAGCAAAAGGCATATCAACCTGCATCGTAAGGAAAAACTTAAGTGTTCAAGACTATCAAGAATGCCTGCAAAAGGAGATAGCCACGTATGAGCAACAAACCAGAATCCTACAAGAACGTCATCAACTCTATACAGTTAATCAAAACAAAAAGTGTTTATCTCCTTTTGATGACAAGAGGTATCTGCTAGATGATGGAATCACCAGTCTGGCTTATGGCCATTACAGAATACCGCAGCATCCATAGTGAAAATTTTTGTATATATTGTTCCTGCATCCTGTATATATTTTTAAATTGTTTCTGCACCTATGAAGATTGTTCCTGCACCCTG
>OZ005658.1:264000230-264095230 GCA_963930645.1 Salticus scenicus
TATATATCAATTGTTTCTGCACCTATGAAGATTGTTCCTGCACCCTGTATATATCAATTGTTTTGCATCTATGAAGATTGTTCCTGCACCCTGTATATTTTTAAATTGTTTCTGCATCCATGAAGATTGTTCCTGCACCCTGTATATATCAATTGTTTCTGCACCTATGAAGATTGTTCCTGCATCCTGTATATATCAATTGTTTCTGCACCTATGAAGATTGTTTCTGCACCCTGTATATTTTTAAATTGTTTCGCACCTATGAAGATTGTTCCTGCACCCTGTATATATCAATTGTTTCTGCACCTATGAAGATTGTTCCTGCACCCTGTATATTTTTAAATTGTTTCGCACCTATGAAGATTGTTCCTGCACCCTGTATATATCAATTGTTTTGCACCTATGAAGATTGTTCCTGCACCCTGTATATATCAATTGTTTCTGCATCCATGAAGATTATTCCTGCACCCTGTATATATCAATTGTTTCTGCACCTATGAAGATTGTTTCTGCACCCTGTATATATCAATTGTTTCTGCACCTATGAAGATTGTTCCTGCACCCTGTATATATCAATTGTTTCGCACCTATGAAGATTGTTCCTGCACCCTGTATATATCAATTGTTTTGCACCTATGAAGATTGTTCCTGCACCCTGTATATATCAATTGTTTCTGCATCCATGAAGATTGTTCCTGAATCCTGTATATATCAATTGTTTCTGCACCTATGAAGATTGTCTGAACCCATGCTTTGAAGACAACCTCAGAAAACTATGTGATGAGTTCACCAGGTTGATATTTTTTATTTTATTTTTTATTTTTATTTTATTTTTAAAGGAACTAACTCCCGCCTTGCTCTACGGAGTGAAAAGGGGCACCGCAGGGCCTCGGGAGGGCAGTCTCCCAGGCGCTCAAGGTGAACTCTTTCTTTCTCTCTCTTCTCTTTTTTCTAACTTTATTCTTTCTACCTTTTTTCTTAAATTTGTATTCTCTTTCTTACTTTTTTCTATACATTTTCCTTTCACTTATTTCTCTAATTGTAAATTTTGTATGTATCTCTTTTCAGGTTAAGTCCCAAAAGATCGTGACGTCATCTCACTTCCCGCAAAACTTCGAAAAAATTTTGAAGTCCCCAAAATTGTGAAAAAAATACTAAGTCCGAAATTTAGGAAAATAAATCTAACTCCTCAAAATTCCCGATAGATGGCAGCACCAAACCTCATCCAAGATGATGACTAAGTTTCTATTCTTCCGGTGGCAACGCACAGTTTCTATTCTTCCGGTGGCAACGTTCTAAAAGTTTCTATTCTTCAGGTGGCAACACACCCTCGTCTAAGATGATGACTAAGTAGTGTAAAAAGGGTGCATTCTGCGACACGGTGGAGGCGCGGATGCGCGCTCTAACAGGGTGGTGGCGCGCGCGCCACAGCGCGCCACCGCGCCACCACCGTGTCGCAGAATCACCCTTTTTACACTACTTTCGGAAAAAAAAATATACGAGTTCATTTTTTTCCGACATAAATATAAATATATTTAATTAAATGTGAACATTAAAAAATTGTTAAAAAATAAATTATGCATCTTACAAAAGTTGACGTCATTATCACTGTAAAATTTTCTACACATTGACAAAGCGCTAATGTAGTTCTATAGCTATAAGATTCAACAGAAAATTTAAAAACATGGTGTATGAAAAGTTCTTTTTAATCTTATAAGTATTTATAATTTTGTTGTTATTTCAGCTATGAGTTGATATGGGTATCGTAAATGCATAAGTAAACATTTTGGCGAGAAACGTCCGCGCTACTTCAGTGCCAAATTTCAAATTCCGAAAGAGGTCCAAGCTCTTTCAATGTTTTTGCCCAATTTTTCTCAATTTTATTTTAAATATTTTTGTAATGAGAGTGGGAAAAAATGGAAAAGCATTCTTTTAAATTGATCTAATTATACAAAATACCTACATGTAAAATATTATGGGTTTTCCTTTCTGTTTACTATAAAAAAAGATAATGACTAATGCAGTTTTCTCTGTATTATTGGCATTTCTATAAATTAAATTAAATTAAATTATCCAATACCGAGACGTTGCGATGAAGAAGTCTCTGCCGAAGTCAGCGACGTCCCGAAGCGAAGTTTTTAAGCAATTTTGATGTATTTTCTTTTTAGTTTTAATTTCTAGAACGGTATAAAAAATATTGATTGTTTTTTTTTTTTTTTTTTTTTTTTTTTTTTTAATTCATTTAAATAGAGTGACCAGCGAAGCGGTCAATATCTGCTAATATATTTCATAGATATAGTACTTTATATAGATCTATCATCGCATTGTTATCATGCAAAAATGTTTGATGCCAAAAAATTTTTTTAGCATTAGCCATATAGTGGTATCGAAACCACTGAAACTCGGCAATTGTAATAGAATAGAATAGAATGTTGATGAATTTTCAAAATGTTGAAATATTGCGTCTTTTAATTCTTCTAATAAATTTATAAAAGAAAAGGATAAGTTATCATAAAAGTAAATTATATTTGACTAAATTATGAAAAATATATTTTTTATAATCACTTGCTTTGCAATTATTAAGAAATAAAAACTGGTTTGATTTTTAATGGAATACCCTTTTTAAAGTTTGATATTGTTATAGATTTTATATTAGTAAGTAATATAGAATTTTCGAAATTCTTTTAAATATAGTTAGCAGAGGCGTAGGTAAAGAACGTTAGTTTTAGCATATAAAAAGAGTTTAAATATTAACTAAATTAATAAATATATAAAAGAAAAAAAGAAAGAAAGAAAAAGAAAAATGAATTTGAAATTGTATCTGCAGTTTTTCATTAACCTTTAGTACATAAATTATTCATACATTTTATTTTCTAAATTATCTGCGTGTATTCACTCGGAGAAAGACGGCCATATTGTGAAATTTCCTCCGAGTAAAAAGGAATCATTTTTTCCCCCCAATGATCAATCTATGTCTTATTACATATCTATGGTATATTTATATATCTTGAAAGAGTGCTAAAAAACAAAATAAAATAATACTATATTTAATTTTATAATAAACACAATTATTTTGTTATATAACACTTTTATTGGATTACTATTTTTATTATTATTATCAATAGTATATAAGAAGTTAAAAATAATAATCAGTTTCATATAACTGGCAACTAATCTGAAATTAAAATCAACAGGCACTACTTCCCCAAACGTTATACGTATTTTCTCCAAACAACAAAAAAACTCCAATCAATTCCTCATCCTTCATTGGCAACACGTTAGACAATCGAAGAACTTCTGATTTCCTATCTCAGACCAGTTGTGGTTGCAGTCAGGTGTCTTATTGTTTAGATTTTCTCAGGACACTGTCATTGATGTTCGCTTGACATCTTTGAAGCGCTTTAATTATATGTCAAATAGCGTGTCCAGAATTCTATCCACCTATAAATGATCGTTTGTATGTTTTGGGAATCTTTCAAATCGTGGCATCTGAGATCTCATACACACAGGAATATTATTGACTCATTTTGGAAAAAACTTTTTTTTTTTGTTACAAATCTTTAACCTAGAGTTTAGGCGGTATTCATTTGCTTCAGACAGTATTTAAAACAGATTACCGTAATATTTACTAGAATATTTTATTGTTTATGTGATTTTAGTTCCCCATCATACTATAGGTATGGGGAACTTAGGTAATCGTGAAAATTTTCGACCTCGGTTTTTTTTTCTTTTTTACACGTTTTCAGGTGTGAGGAATCCGAAAATGACAAAATTTGTATGGTGTCTGTCTGTAGGGTGTCTGTTAGTGTGTTAGTCTGTTAGTGGGTTAGTGTGTTAATCCGTTAGTTTGTTAGTCTGTGTACACGATATCTCAAGAACAAATTGTCGCAGAGAGGTCAGATCAGTTTTAAAAAATTACTTTCGACACTGGCAAGAACCCTATTCATTTGCAACATTCGAATTTAAAAACTTCAGCAGTTATTCGAAATTTACGATTTTCTTAGCAT
Organism: Salticus scenicus; assembly: GCA_963930645.1. NCBI lineage: Eukaryota > Metazoa > Arthropoda > Arachnida > Araneae > Salticidae > Salticus > Salticus scenicus. The sequence goes on from OZ005658.1 coordinate 264,004,238, forward strand.
GGGAGAATAGGACAAAAATTCACTTAAACGTTCATTAAATAGAAACTTTTTACTGTAAAAATGTCAGACCAGTTTTAAAATATCAGTTTTGATGCCGGAATGAGCATCAGTCACTATAAATACGCTACTTTGAAAATTTCGCAAGTTATTGGATACTTACGAATTTCTTAACATGGCAGTGTAGGGCAAAATTTCACATAAATGTCAATTTTGAGAGATATTTTCACCGTAAAGATGTCAGACTACTTTTGAAATATTATTTAGAACACTGGCATGAGTATTAATGACTATGAATTTTCCAATATAAAAATTTCGTAAGTTATTGGAAATTTAAGAATTTCTTAACATGGCAGAATACAGCAAAATTTCACATAAACGTCAATCTTGAGGGATATTTTCCTCGTAAAGATGTCAAACCACTTTTGAAATATTATTTAGGATACTGACATGAATACCATAAAGTATGATTTTTCCAATTTAAAAAATTCATAAGTTATTTGGAATTTACGATTTACTTAAAATGGCAGAATAAGGCAAAATCGAGCATAAACGTCCATTTTAAGGATCATAAATATATCAGACAATTTCAAAATAACATTTATGATACTTGTATGAACATGAGTGACTACAAATATTCTAATAGGAAAATTTCGTAAGTTATTCGAAATTTAAGATTTTATCAACATAGCAAAATGGGGAGATATTTCATAAAAATACGCCTTTTTAGGAAAGTTGCATTGGAAATAGTAGCATGAAAATAAACTACGAAATTGATCCCAATAAAATAAATTAATAGAATAGAATAAGATATCGAACTGAATGGTGGGTAGCCTATTAGGCGAGGATTTCGTTCTGTCACTGTGTCAAGCGTTTGGTCAAATTCATTTCTCTTAACATGTATATAATAAGTCCTGTACAAGAAATTTATGAGAACATACATATGATGGGGAACTGAGCAGAGTCCACCTATGCCAACTACTTTGATATAGATTAGAATGAAATTTTACAGGGAATTTTTATGGCTAAAATTTTTATACACAATGGCTGAAAAACTGCAAGAATTATAAAACAACTATTTTTCTTATCCTGATCTGCACAAAAGTTGTTAGCTGATTTTGAGAATTAACAAATACTCACTTATTATTTTTAATTTTTAGTTTTATTTTCCTTATTTATTCAATTTAAGGAAATTATTGTAATCATGAAAAAATCTAATTTTGAGATTTTTAAGTACTGAAATTTGAGGTAGGCTGGATTAAGTTTTACCACTTAAATTTTTGTCTATATGTGCATGTCTCTGTGTCTGTCTGTCCGTCGTATTGTAACTTTCAAACGAATGGATCTATTTGAATGCAGTTTCTTTTACTACGTTGTTAGTTTAATCGAGATGTTTATTAACTATGTTTAATAACAATCTGTTTGATATTTTTTAATTGATTAAATAAAATTTTATATGATTTTAATTAATAAAATACACTTCATCAAACGCAATTGCATTTTATTTTATTATATTTGGCAGGCTTCCAATTAAATGTAGACGATTATATTTGGCAAATTTCTAATTTTTCCTTGGAGATTTTAGATAATTCGTACAATTTTTCAATTGGACTATACAGGGTGTTTCAAAATTCATGGGGAAAATTTTTAAGGGGTGGTAGAAAATATCTAAACAAGCCAGTTTCACCATACAATGCATGGGCGGAGAGCAAGCGGTGACCGCTAGAGGGCGCTGTAATGGAAAGTATAAAGCGTGTTTTTCTTACACGTTGTCATTTCTACCGTGGATTTCAGCAGGCGTAACGACATACAGTAATTAGGAAAAGGCGGACATGCATTTTATGTATGGTCTGGCGAATGAGAATGCTCTGGAAGCCGCAAGACTGTTGTGGTATTTTTCGGTCTGGCACGTGTCCTCTCGGGAAACGCTGCCTGCACTAACAGTCTTGCGGTTTCCAGAACATTTCCATTCTCCAGACTATACATAAAATGCATGTCCGCCTTTCCCTGATTACTGTATGTCGCCACGCCTGCTGAAATCCACGGTAGAAATGACGATGTGTAAGAAAACGCGTGCTTTATACTTTCCATTACAGCGCCCACTAGCGGTCACCACTCGCTCTCTGCCCATGCATTGTATGGTGAAAATGGCTTGTTTAGATGCTTTCTACCATCCTTTAAATTTTTGCCCATGAGTTTTGTAACACCCTGTATATTCGACTGTCGCTCTGAAATTTTCGGTACTTGACGAAATGGTACAAGCTAAATTTACCAAGTCTTAGGAATGTTTAAAGTAATCCCTTCCAACAAAAATACACTTTTGCAGGTGAATTTTCCAAAGATTAAATGCCATTCAACTTTTGTAATTGATGAAAATTACGCTTGTATAGCATAACCAATCTCATTTTTGGAATGAAAACGAAGGTCAGATAAATTTATATTAAGAGTAAAAAATAGTCAGAAGTCCCAAATAGCAAGATCAGGGGAATAGGTTTGAAATTCTATCACTTTTGTTCAAGAAATTTGACCTTTGACCTTGCCATTTGAGAATGTATTATTATGGTGAAGCATAGTATTGTCAGGTTTGGGGACTTTTTTATTCAAGATAGTCACCGATAATTTTGAGAAATGACATTTGATATGAATACCAGACAATTAATTCTTGTTACTTTCTTTTATATTCAATAGAAGAAAATATTGGATTCGTAAAAATTTTCGACTTCCGGTTTTCAACGAATTTACACTTTTTGAGAGATCTAGAACACGATTTGACCATTTTTAGAAACTGTCTGTCTGTTTTTCTCTCTATCTGTGTGTGACAAAAAATTTGTGACGACTGTATCTCCGAAACCACTGCGCAGAGTTGTACTATATAAATTTATATGTAGATCCATCTTGACCTAAATTAGTGCCTATCAACTTTAGGTATCAACCGCTCAACAAGTGGCGCTGCTATTCAGCGATTTCCGCCATTTAATGGTAGGCTATATCTCAGGTTCTATTGAATATAATAAAATAGAACGTGATATGTGAGAAGGTCGTTATGAGACATTATGTTGATTCAATTTGAATGCTTATCGGTCAACAGGTGGCACTGCTATACAGTGATTTAAGCAGTTTAAGGAAAGGCTATATATCAGGAACTGCTGCACAGAATTGCACATAATTTTATATGTAGATGCACCTTGACATAAATTAATGCCTGTCAATTTCTGTTGTCAACTGCGCATCAGGTGGTGCTGCTATACTGCAATTTTCCTCAGTAATGGAAAGGCCATATGTCAAGTTGTGGTCTATAACTGTATGAAACCGAAACCTGATATGTGAGATAACCATTATAAAATAACATTTTTTAAGATGCTATTTATAGACAATAAAGTTGTCTTTCTTTGCATACTTAGTGTTAGTTTTCTCTAAGATGAAAATTGTTTGCATTCATTCTGTTTGATAATTTTAATAAATAATAGTTTTAATAAATTATTTGCACTTAGTAAATTAATATAGGAAAATATAGAAGAATGATTTGTGGTGGCCACAACCTACTAGTTGTGATTAGACAGCTATTACAATTAAAATTTAGTGGTAGATATTGAATAAAAATTGCTCAAATCTGACAACACTGGTGAAACATGAATACCCTTGCATTTACTTCTTGAAAATGTTTTGAAAGAAACCTATGTAACAATTATTTGTAATTGTCTACTGTCTTCCCTGTTTGATGGCTTTCACCAGTTCTGTACTTCTGAAGGTAACACCATATTTTAATTGTTTCATTGCTCGTTGTCTTTACTCCATTCGTGGTTTAAGGACACCTTCAAACAACCATACTTTACTTTCTTGATGCATTGGAACGTCAAAAAAAACTGTATGTACAGCGGGTAACAAAAGTCTCCGAACACTAGCGAAAATTCCTATATAAAAAAGGTACACGTAATACAGTTTTGTTATATACATCCTTGTTGAGTTATGTTCTTAGTCTGTCTAAGAACAGGATTCGACAAGGATTTATTTAACAAAACTGTATTAAGTGTACTTTTTTTACATAGGAATTTTTGCTAGTGTTCGGAGACTTTTGTTACCGACTGTACGTTTCGTCATGAGTTATTAATTTAGGAAGAAAGACGACGTCCATCCTCATTAAGTACTTTTGGGGTTTCTTTGCAGATTCTGACACGCTTCGCTTTTTGTTAAATTATTGAGGATCCAACGGCAGACTAAATTTTTCATATGCGGTTCTCCGCGAATAATTTTATGTATAGCTGCATTGTTTATCCAATGTTAAATTATTACTGCAACGTTTGGTAAGAGCTGCAGTTATAATTAACATCTTTCTTATCGGACGACACATTTTCTGAGACCACAGCTGACAAAGTTTATTCAGGAGAGAACTTCAACCCCTACTAAATTCTGTAAATTATCTAAATGCAGTGTCACGAGGTGGATCTTTATTTCCATATGCTTATACACATTGAAGGCATTTTTCTTGATATAACTGAACTTTTATGTCAAGGATATTATAGTGCGGTAATGCCCTTGCTTCAACTCCATTCTTTTCAAAGTATACAAATAGTGATTATAAGTTCACTGTTATAACCAGATTTTATAAACAAATAGACAATAAATAAATAAAAGTTCTCGTATCGTTTTCTCATAACTGAAAAGGGATTTCTATAAATGGAGAAATACGTACAGTCGGTAACAAAAGTGTTCGAACACTAGCAAAAATTCCTGTATAAAAAAAAAGTAGCGTTAATACTGATTTGTTAAATAAATCCTTGTCGAATCCTGTTCTTAGTCAGTCTAATAACAGGATTCGACAAGGATTTATTTAGTAAAACTGTATTAAGCGTACTTTTTTATATAGGAATTTTTGCTAGTGTTCGGACACTTTTCTTACCGACTGTATGTATGCATGTTTCTATGCATGTGGGTGACAGTTACAGAATTACAGTTTAAAAGTGTTATACAAAACAGATCTGTTCGCGGTTCAGTATTGCTAATAGTTTAGAAATAGAACAAAAAATGGTGTTTGTTATATTAAATCAAAGAAGTGGTGCATAGTCTATATTTAAACTTAAAAACCTCTTAACACACCATAAAACTATGTCTGTAAAGAAGTTTTACTGTGTGTGAAGAAGTTTTAATATTGTTTGTTATATTGTCTTGGTAAAGTAAATGATTTGGTAAAGTATGGGAAATGGTAGGGGTATAGATTTATAGTTCTTTTACAAAGTAGCATAAAAGATATACGCATATTATGTTATCTTCGTAAAATAAAATGGAATGAGTCTAATTTTTTTTTTTTAACTTAATTGTCAAAATTACGGAATCAATGTAATTATTATTATTATTATTATTATTATTATTATTAAACAATAATTCTAGTAAAACAATTTTTCTAACTCCAGTTAATTACATAACTTTAATCGTGCCAAGCATTAAAAGAAGTGGTGAAGCAGCTACAATAATAATATGATGTGATACTCACATGAATTTCTCTTAACTTGCATTTCAATACAATAAAGACAAAATACAGATTAAGCCGTTAGCGCTCAGTGTCCTCGTTTGAGGACAGCTAATAAAATGGCACGTATATTTTTTGTGGTTTCTTGGAATGATTTCTGTTTTTTAGTGACAGTTTATAGCGTCACTCTACATGATTCCTGAAAATTTTATGTGCCTACTGTTAATTATTATTTCATAATTTGGATAGTTATTTTAGGATTTTTCATTCGTCGCACATATGTTTGCTTTTTTGCAGGTATACTAACTTAAATCAAGTTGAATAATAATATATATTATAATACTTTATTTTTGAGATCTTTGTCAACATATAATAGGAAATTAATCTGTTATCTCAAAGTTTTTCTATCTCGAAGTTTTCTCGCTAGAACACTAAACGTCAGTAAATGAGGATAGGCTTTAAGTTTAAAACTATCCGAAGAATTGTTTAAGTTAATATATTTTACTGTCGGTTGTCTGTATTAATTTAGAAGTAAAATAATCAGCTAATAATATTTCGCAAAATTAATTCGGGCGTTAACGGGTTAATAGGTAATATATCAAACGCTGCACATAAACATATTTTAGGAACAGTTGGAAACTGTTTTAGAAACAGTTTTATTTGAAATAACTTTCTGTGTGAGTGGTGCTACAGCAATCCTTAACTCAGTAATTGAACATAATACAGTAAAACCTCTCTAAGTTGGACACCTACGGTTCCAAGAAAAAGTGTCCAACTTAGAGAGGTGTCCAACTTATAGGGGTTAGACATAATGTTAATGGATACATTCCGTTCCGAGAAAAAGCGTCCAACTTAGAGGGGTGTCCAACTTATAGGGGTGTCCAACTTGAGAGGTTTCACTTACCTACATAATAATCTTATACTATTAAGTGAGCAATATTTGTATATATGTATATTTCACTGTTCTCGAAAACGGTAGCTCAGACAGTCACATGATTTAACACAAAGGTGCCCTCCGTAGGGTCATTGTGCACGTCGAAGTCAGATTTTCGAATTTTTGATTCGTTTTCTTTTAATTAATAAAAATATGAAAATAAAACTTCCCATTTCTATAATGACGCAGAATGGAGAATCTTAGGAGACATTTGATTGGTTTATTCTATTTTCATTGATTTGAGTGTATTTTACATTGAACTACAGCTACGTTATGAGGTATTACGAGAGATTAGATTGGTTTATTTGATTTTCATTGGTTTGAGTGTATTTTACTTTGAACTAGAGCTACGTTATGAGGAATTGCGAGAGATTTGATTGGTTGTTTTGATTTTTTTATTGATTTGAGTGTATTTTACGTTGAACTAGAGCTACGTTATGAGGAATTACGAGAGATTTGATTGGTTTATTTGATTTTCATTGATTTGAGGGTATTTTACGTTGACCTAGAGCTACGTTTAGATTTTATTTAAAAATATTTGAATTTTTAATATTTTAATATTATGCGACTTTTACAGAGGACAAATTACGATTGGCGCCGCAGGCGCCCGAGAGCATGTTTTTTGGTAAAAATTTTCATGGGTCTCTGCCCAGCTAGCTGGTGAATCCAGCTAGTGATAATAATAATAATAAGAAGAAGAAGAAGGTTGTTTATTAAATTTAAAAGTTTGTTTCAAATTATTCAGATAAATTTCACTCACCACCATTCCTTATAACTTACAAATCTTGGTCAAAATTGCTCAAGTTGCATCCTCACCTCATCTCCAAAATACTAAATTTGAACTTCATACAATTATTTGGGTTTAAGTTATGCTGACAGTAGACATATACACATATCAACCACTTAAAAGTTGATTTTCGTATTCAAGGGGAGGGGGGTGGGGGGCTCCAAACACATAATTATAGCAAAAAGTCAGTGATGAAAATTAGAAATCAAACTAGTACTGTATTTACCATATATGTTTAAGATATAAAAAATGAATTATTAGTCCTAAGCAATTTTTCTGGATTTCTTAATTTTTAGCAAGCACTTCTACAGTAGAGGACAAAGTATTCATTTAATTTCTAATAGCCTTATATATTGTTTATAAATTATATAGGCACCACACAATGTTCTTAATTTTAATATAGTATTAAAAATATATAAAACAACTTTAAATGCACTTCCAGCAATTTCCAAGTATAATTGTAATATATCCACATTTTTTTGTGTGCTTTTGTAAATGAATAGTGAATGATTTTTGCATCATGTCATACACTGAACGTGCTTTTGTGCATAGAAAAAATATATGCTCATTTCATCTTTAGTGCAGTCTAATGATTTTAAAATGTATTGACCAGAAATTTCACCTTCAGACGTAATGTGTTATAGTTTTCTTGTGTGCCCCTGAGCACAAAGTATTCGTCCGATTCCAATAAAAAGTTCTTCTCCTATAACTCATATTTAGAAAACCAAGTTCGGACTCCCTGCCAGTATTTGTTCATAAGTCATGCTGATACAACCTTTCACACCCTCTCTCTCGAACCAACACCATCTGTAATAATGCCTCCGAGCTGAACTCTACGTCACGGAAGATCGGCCGATTTCATCCAATCCCCACGATCCAACATGTATCATAGGAAGTGTTGATTGGATAAAATCGGCCGATCTTCCATGACATAGAGCTCAGCTCGGAGGCATTATTACAGGAGGTGTTTCTCGAACATATACAGTAGAGCTGCGTCCAAACACTAGCAACAGAAGTAGAGCGGCAAAGTCATAAATTATCCATTGTCCGAAAGTGACCCTTGAAATTTTGCACATGTTTACGATGAAGGTCATAATTTTTTATTGCTCTTTCACAAAAGAGACTCAAGTTTCCCATGCAGTTATCGCAGTAGGGGGTTTGTCAGAGCAGAAATCGCTCTTCCAGCTTCAACTTGAATCACGCATCAAAGGGATCTGAATAGAGGCCGCCTTTGTCGCTCTGCTGTTGCCAGTGTTTGAACGCAGCTTTAAATTTCATGGCCTCCAGAATTTGAAATTTTAACTAGACACCAGACCTGATTGTTTTTCTTTAGCATGCTGTAATAAAATTATATATTTTTTTTAAGAATGTACTGCAAAGAAAATTTTTTACAAGTATTTGTGAAAACGAAAATGTTTCCCCATTTTATCGTGTTGAAGACTTATCTAGATCCAGACAATCAATACAAAAATATTTCATATCGTATCACGTCATAGAATTATTTTTATAAAAACACTTTTGTCGCCAGAGTTTACTTTAAAAAACAATCATTTCCTGAGAAAGTTTACTCTTGTAAATTAGATTATTAGATTGAGTAAAAAAGTGTGACGTGGGATTTTTTCCATTAGCCGATTGATTTGTTTATTCTATTTCCTACACATGGTTTTTCACAAACAGTAACGGAACGTAAGCTTAGAATTTTTACATGCAGCAACGATTCAAGCTATTTTAAAGTATGCAGTATTATTGCATGGCATTTAAATAATGGAAATATCGCACAAAGCGTCACAGAAATAAGTATTCTTTTTTACTTTATACATAAGTATTGGATTGGAACGAAGTATTGGATTAATGAAAAATGTCGACCATCGGAATTTGCTGGATTTATATGTTTTGAGAATACGATTTGACCGTCAAACATTTTTTGGTAACTGTATATCATAAATTAATGAACGATAATTAACAAAACTTGATATGCAGTTAGACATTGGCCGAAAGTTCTGCTGATTACATTTGGGGATGAATCGCACGACAAGTGGAGCTAACATACCATTTTTTTTTTTTTAAATATTTTTTATGTGTTTGTATAGGACAAAATTTGTTTAGTCTATTTTTTACTTTCTCTTACCCATAAGGTAGAGAAAGTATTGTTTTTGGGTAAAATTTTCGAACGCGAGATTTTGTTATATTTACACGTTTTGAGGTCCCCTGAATACGAAAATCATGTTTTTAGCAAATGGTCTGTGTGTATGTCTGTGTGTCTGTGTGTGTGTCTGTCTGTTATCAGCATGTCTCAACAAATAGTAGCAGACATTCCAAACTTGGTATTCTAAATGTGTATCATATATAGATGCTACAGTAAGCTTTTCGTTAAGATCAAGCAAATGGCTCGTGTACAGGGACAATCAAGAGAATTCTAATACATTATGTCTATGGGGGAAATTGCAGGTAAGTAGAGTTTATCGTCTATAGACTACACTAAACCAAATAAAACGAATATGTATGTTTTGTAATAGAGATAGTCAGCTGGGAAGAACTTTTTGTGTATGTAGGAGCCTCGCCTCCCCCCCTGGGGGAGGGAAGTCCCCCCTCGATGGGAGTAAATTTTCATGATGGGTATCTTTCAAAAGAGCTAGCCAATACTTTTAAAACGAATGGTTGAACCATCGATCTGCGATAATTTAAAACAAAGTTATCGATTTGTTTTTACTTTTAAAAAAATCGTATTTTTTTTTTTTTTTTTTTTTTTTTAATATTAAGAATAAAATGAACTTTTTTTTGGATATTTAGTGTTATACCACTTCTCTAATATGGAAATCGTCTGCATTATCATAAAAGATATATTTTTTAAATAATAATTTTAATAAATTATTTGTTAAAAACAGAATTAATTTTAATAGCCGAATTAAATTCTATATAAATGTAGGTGCATTAATGAAATAGGGCGTTGAGGGGGGCGGTAGCCCCCCTCACACAGAACTAATTATCATAAAAAACTCTTCCGAAGCCTAATTTCAATTGTTTAACATAGGTTTACATAACATCGTTATCTTACCTCTTAACCTCCAACCTGTATTTATAGTATTAAATTTCAGGGTAAGAGAAAGTCGTGTGAGTGACACACCAGATTATTCTACGTGTATTTTTTATTCTATTCCAAACACATGATTTTGTTACAAATGGCAACGAAACGTAAGCTTGGAATTTTAACATGCAACAACGATTCAAACTGTTTTAAAGTATGCAATATTATTGCATAGAATTTAAATAATGAAAAAATAGTTTCACAGAAATAACCATTCTTTTTCACTTTTTACTATACATATAAAAAGAGTGTAATGGATTCATAAAAAAAATTTGTCCTCCGAATTTCAATGTATGTACACGTTTTGAGACGTCCTAAACACGATTTGACGATTTTTAGATAATGTCTGTCTGTGTGTATTAAACAAATTGTTGAAATTATATCCCAAAAACCAATGAAAGAAATCTACAATATATTAAAATCACACAATCAACTGATTGGGAAGAAATCATATTTATTGAAATTTATTTTTCCGACTGAGTGAAAATAATGCCTGGACGGGAGACGAACCCCAGATCATTCACTTACAAGGTCATGGCTCTACCAATTGAGCTATCCAGGCCGACAACCGGTGGACATTACTCACTCAGACAACCTTTAGGCAGAAATATCTGGTCTATCATGTAGATAGCTTAACAGAAATAAGCCGCAGGTAAAGGAAAACACCATTAAACAATTGGAGAAAGAAATACAATATATTAAAATCACACAATCAACTGATTGGGAAGAAATCATATTAATTGAAATTTATTTTCACTCAGTCGGAAAAATGAAAGAAATTTAACCAACCTTTGTATTCAATTGTAACTTGACCGAAACTGATGGTGATTATATTTGGGGATCAATCTCACAACAGGTGGCGCTGTCACACCATTTTTTAAAATAATTTTTAATATGGCTGTTTTCGACAGAATTTTCGCAGAAATGTACAAAATGAGAGTTAAATTTAACTTTTAAATGTGGAAAAAAAATTATGCTAGTAATAGTCAACCAGGAAAAAAAATTATAAATGTAAGGCATTGCTTCTCCCTTTTCCTTCGAGAAAAGAAACGGTTTTCTGATAGTATTCGAGGTCGGAAACCCATCCATTGTAGTTAAGACAGAAAGTGATTACATATTTATGTAATCACTTTCTTAAAAGAAAGTTATTGCATAAGTAATTACAAAACTAATTTAGTTATTAGTTATTACACAAATAACTATGAAAGTTATTACATAGCTCGTAACTTTTTTAATATATATATATATATATATATATATCTTATACTATTAAGTGAGCAATATTTGTATATATATACCTATATTTCACTGTTCTCAAAAACGGTAGCTCGGACATACACGTGATTTAACACAAATGTGCCCTCGGAAGGGTCATTGTGCACATCGAAGTCAGATTTTCGAATTTTTTATTCGTTTTATTTTAATTAATAAAAATATGAGCATAAAACGTCCCATTTCTATAATGATGCAGAATGGAGAAGCTTAGGAGAGATTTGATTGGTTTATTTGATTTTCATTGATTTGAGTGTATTTTACGTTGAACTAGAGCTACGTTATGAGGAATTACGAGAGATTTGATTGGTTTATTTGATTTTCATTGATTTGAGTTTATTTTACGTTGAACTAGAGCTACGTTTTGAGGAATTACAAGAGATTTGACTTTTCATTTATTTAAGTGTATTTTATGTTGAACTAGAGTTATTTTTTTGAGAAATTACGAGAGATTTGATTGGTTTATTTGATTTTCATTGATTTGAGTGTATTTTACAATGAACTAGAGCTACGTTTTGAGGAATTACGAGAGATTTGATTGGGTGTCCAGTGATGTTTTTTGGTTTTAAGATGTGTGATAGTGATTGCCGCGGAACCGAGTTACGTGCGTTTTCAAATTCATGCACAGCGAGGTAGGGGCGTCCAGTGATGTTTTTTGATTTTAACATGTGTGATAGTGATGATTGCCGCGGAACCGAGTTTCGTGTGTTCTGAGATTCATGCACAGCGAGGTAGGGGTGTCCAGTGATGTTTTTTGGTTTTAACATGCGTGATAGTGATTGCCGCGGAACCAAGTTTCGTGTGTTCTGAGATTCATGCATAGCAATGTAGGGATGTCCAGTGACTTTTTTTTTTTTTTTTTTACATGTGCGTGAAGCGTACATACGTGCGTTACAGTCATTGCTGCGAAAACGACTTACGTGCGTTCTCTGATTCGACCCTTCCTCGAATAGTGACTTTTATTGTACGAGTAACAGCCTCAACAGTTTCCAGAATAATTAACATTTCTATTTGACTGTTTTCGAGAATATTCGTTTTAATAATAGTTTTTTAGCACAGATTCGAGAAGTTAAAAAAATGTTTGATATTGTCAAGGAGATCCCATGCTAAAACTGTGAATAAAATAGTCGCCAATTGAAATATATTTATTTAAACGTTTCATATATTCAATTAAAAAGAAATTCTTGAAATATAGTGCCCAGCGAAGCGGGCGAAGCCTGCTAGTATATATATATATATATTATGTATATATATATCATAACATTCAAAAAATAATCTTTGAAAAGGTCTTTTTGTACCATAATAATAATAATATAGACATTTTAAAGTTACAAGATACAAGGAAAATATATTGTGTAATGATGTAATGCGTAAATAATATGTTTATAATCTATGCAAACCACAGGATTTTTCCCTCTTGTCTTTAAAATTTCATTTCTATATAGTAATTTAAGAAAACAATTTTGTACATAATCTACGCGAACCGCAGATTTATTTATTTATTTATTTCCAGTCTTTAAAATTTCATTTCTGTATGATTATATAAAAAACAATTTAGTACATAGTCTAAAGCGAACCTCATTATTTTTCATTCTTGTCTTTACTTTTTTTTTTTTTTTCTTCTTCTTTTTTTTAAGGAAATAAATTTGTAGCAAAAACTTATTCAACTGAAAAAAAAAAAAAAAAAAAAAAAAAAACAGCAATGAAAAAATCGAATACTGTACATAACATATGCGAACCACAGAATTTATTTTTTTTTTATTTCTTGTCTTTAAAATTTCATTTCTACATAGTTATTTAAGAAAAGAATTTTGTACATAGTCTAAAGCGAACCTCATTATTTTTCATTCTTGTCTTTACTTTTTTTTTATATATATATAATAATTTAAGGAAATAAATTTGTAGCAAAAACTTATTCAACTGAAAAAAAAAATAAAAACAGCAATGAAAAAATCGAATGCTGTACATAATATATGCGAACCACAGAATTTATTTTTTTATTTCTTGTCTTTAAAATTTCATTTCTACATAGTTATATAAAAAAACAATTTTGTACATAGTCTAAAGCGAACCGATTTTTCTTTCTTGTCTTTACTTTTTTTTTCTATGTAGCAATTTAAGAAAATAACTTTGTAACAAAAGCTTATTCAACTAAAACTAGTATGTTGTGGCCACCACAAGACTTTCTTCTATATTTTCCTATACAAATTCACTCAGTAACAAGAAAAAAAAAAAAAAAAAAAAAAAAAAAAATCAGTTAAAAAAAAAAAAAATAAATAAATAAAAAAATAAACTAAAAAAAGTGACTTAAAAAAAGTTTTGTTAAAAGTGAAAAAAAACTATAACTTTGTTTTAAATTATCACAGATTTATAGTTCAACTATTTCTTTTAAAGGTAATAACGAGACCTTTCGAAAGATACCCATCTTGAAACTTTACCCCCCCCCCCCCGGCCAGGAACCGATGCCCCCCCCCCCCACATGCACAACATTTTTTTCCTAGTTAACTACTACTATACTATTATCAATAATTCTTATTCATTTTACAATCACGAGTTTAAAATAACTATCATTATGTACATTTATACGAAATTTTGTCCTATACTGCCATGTTAAAAATTTAGAAAAAATACGATCACAGCGCCACCTGTTGAGCGATTGATCCCCAAATCTAATCAATGTCAGGGTGCAACTAAATACCAGTGTTGCCAGACTTGGGGACTTTTTTATTCAACTACCACCAATAATTTGAGAAGTAAAATTTGTCATACATAATAGACGAATAATCTTCGATGGGATTAGGCAACTGTTGCAATAAAAATTTAATGGTGGATGTTGAATAAAAAAGTCCCCAAATCTGGCAACACTGCTAAATACCAAGTTTGTTAAATTTCATTCACTTCATTTCATTTCTACAGTGTCCACAAAAATCGTGATACAGACAGACAGACATTTTCTAAAAACTATCAATTCGTGTTCTGCACATCTCAAAACGCGTAAATCCATCAAAAAACGGAGGTCGAAAATTTTCGGAATCCAATACTTTATATTACATATAGAAGAAAGTAAAAAGAAAATAATAATAATAATAATAGAAAAATCGTATACTTTACAAAAGAGCATCTCACGTGACATGAAAAAAAAAAAAAAAAAAAAAAAAAAAAATCTTATAATAACAATTTTCCATATTCCAGCTAACCTAATAAGTATAAATTTTCATGGACGTGAAACGTAAAACTAAATAAGCAACGATAGAAAGATAATTTTAATTTACTTATATACTGAAATTTGTTCTCGAAATTAACTGTTTTCTAAATTATTCTGAAATATTATTATCATTTGAAAACAAAACGGTGTGACACTGAAATGACCCAATTAAGTTTTTGTTACCTTTTATGACAGAATCAAATATAAGAAATAGTAAACAAAGCAATCTCCTAATGGAAAAATCCCATGTCACTCTCCGCTCTCAATCTAATAATCTAATTTACGAGAGTCAAGTTTTTCTCGAGAAATGATTGGTTTTAAAACAAACCATGTTGACGAAAATGTTTCTACAAAAATGATTCGATGACGTGATACGATACGATATAAAATATTTTACTATTGATTATCGAGATAAGTTGCCTTGAATCTAATAAAATGTTATTATATAAGTGTTCCATGATTTTTTTTTTTAATGACATGATCACTTAATATCATCCATTTTAAAATGTTAACTTTCTGAGTATTTAATAGAATTGTAATTAAAGTGTATTATTTATCCGCTATCAAGTTAAATTAAAAGAAAAAAAAAATCGGTTACGTAATATTTAATTATACTTCCAAGCAAAATTGACGTTCTTTAAAACTGTACTTTTTAAAAATGTTATTGTAGTGAAAAGGTAGTTTTTTTTACTTTCCGAACACTATAGTGAGGAAAGTATTGTAATCATGTCAAAAATCCGAATTCGAGATTTTGATGTTTCTATACGTTTCGAGGTCCCCTGAGTCCGTTTTCACTATTTTTACGATGATGTATGTATGTGTGTGTGTATGTGTGTATGTATGTGTGTATGTCTGTGAGTGAACACGCTAGCGTCTAAACGCTTTGTTCGAATAAGCTGAAAGTTGGTGTGTATATTGTAAGTCACCATAGTACGAACCCTATGGATTTTGGTGAATCTAGCACTTATAGTTTTTTTACAGGGACACAAAGAAAAATTCTTTATCATTATGGTCTATGGGACCAAAATCTGAAAAGTGCGATAGCACCTAAACGCCTTCCTCAATTGAGAAAAAAATTTATACACATATTATAGGTCACAGTTACTTAATTTGTATAGAGTTTGGAGAATCTGACACTTACAGTTTTTTTACAGGGACACAAAGAAAAATTCTTTATCATTATGGCCTATGGGGCCAAATTTTTAAAAGTGCGATAGCGTCTAAACGCTTATTTAATCTGAACAAAAAATTTCTACACATGTTATAGGTCACAGCTGCACGAACTGTATAGATTTTGGTGAATTTAGCACTTACAGTTTTTTTACAGGGACACAAAGAAAAATTCTTTATCATTATGGCCTGTGAGACCAAATTTTTACTTTCTTCGATATTCAATAGAAGAAAGTATTGGATTCGTAAAAATTTTCGACCTCGGGTTTTTGATGAATTTACACGTTTTGAGAGATGTAGAACACGATTTGACCATTTTTAGAAAATGTCTGTCTGTTTGTCTGTCAGTCTCTGCGTGGATGTGACAGACTTTTGTGGCAACTGTATCTCATGAACTACTTCACAGAATTTCATACAAATTGGTATGTAGTTGCACCTTGACATAAATTAGTACCTATCAACTTTTGGTAAAAATTGTCTTACAGGTTGCGTTGCCATCCCGCTTTTTCTAAATTTTTAACATGGTGTATAGTACAAAATTTTGTATAAATGTGCATAAAGAGAATTATTTTTTAGTAATCATTATGAAATTTACAAGAATTATTTATAATAGAGATAGTCAACTGGGAAAAATTTTGTATGTGTAGGAGCCTCGCCAACCCCCCTGGGGGGGAATTCCCCCCTCGAGGGGAGTAAATTTTCATGATGGGTATCTTTCAAAAGAGCTCGCCAGTACCTTTAAAACGAATGGTTGAACCATAGATTTGCGATAATTTAAAATGAAGTTATCGATTTTTTTTAAATGTGATATTGGCAATAAAATTGACTTTTTTTGGATATTTAGTGTTATAGTACTTCTCTAATATGGAAATCATCTGCATTATCATGGAAGATAATTTTTTTAAATAATAATTTTAATAAATTATTTTTACTGAGTGAATTTGTATAGGAAAATATAGAAGAAAGTCATGTGGTGGCCACAACATACTAGTTAAAAGTGCGATAGCATCTAAACGCCTTATTCGATTGAGGTGAAAATTTATATGAATATTATAAATCACTGTTGCACTAACTATAAGCATTTTGGTGAATCTAGCATTTAGAGGTTTTTTACAGGGACACACCGAAAATTCTTTATCATTATGATCTATGGGCTCAAAGTTCAGTAGCGTTAAATAAAACATCGTGTAATATATGGAGAAAAATACTCAAACACTGTATTATGGTTTTATCTCTTTTGTTTTTTGACAACTCCTCTTTCTTTACTTTATCTACAAAACTGTTAATTACTCAATGTTCGGAAAGTCGAGTGGAGTCACTCCAGATTTTTTTATGACATGATCACTTAATATCTTCCATTTAAAAATGTTAACTTTCTGAGTATTTAATAGAATTGTAATTAAACTGTATTATTTAATTATTTATCCGCTATCAAGTTAAATTAAAAGAAAAGAAAAAAAATTCTGTTACGTAATATTTAATTATACCTCCAAGCAAAATTGACGTTTTTTAAAATTATACTTTTAAAAAATTTTATTGTAGTGAAAAGGCTAAATAGATACTAAAAAAAAAAAAAAAAAAAAAAAAAGAGGAGTTTTTGTGTGTGTGTGTGTGTGTGAAAGGGGAGGGGGGGGAATAAATCTTTTACTGCTTCAATTAATTCTCTTTAAATCATATTTAATATTTTTCACTTAATTCAAATAGGAAAAGCTGATGAAAATTAATCTAAAAATAAAAATGGGGTGTGAAACAGCCACACGACTTCCATTACCCACTATTACACGTATTACATGCATTTTTTGGAGATAATGTGATCAGCAGACATAAAATTGAGAAAGCTAAAATATTTCTGGTAAGAGAAACTTGATACACATGTGAAGACTTATAAAACAGATTTAAATAGCGAGTTAAAAAAAAGAGAGAGAGAGAGAAGAGAAAAGAAAAGAAAAGAAAGAAAAGAAAAGAAAAAAGAAAGGGTAGAGTTATTGTTTGAAACACCAATTTCCGAGATCTAAAACTGACCTACCTAAAGCAGGATCACTGTTAATTCTCCTCTAATAACCACGTATTGCATGAGAAAAGATATCTAAAACGGATTTGTGTAACAATTTTCAAGAAAATCGCGAGAGTCGTTTTTGAGACATCAACTTTTACCAAAACTTGAAATGCACAATTATTGACCGGAAAACAATAATTACATACAAAAGCGATATTTAAAAGGGAGTTAATATGGCGAGTTTGAAAAAATTCCGTATCGCCGTTTTTAAAGGAACGCGCTTGCGAGACCTGAAATCGAGCTGTTTATACTGGAAGCCTATCAATTTTCCTAAACTAACTAACCATATCATTCGAAAGGACATCTAATAGAGTGCTTATATAGCAACTTTGAAGTAAATCGTTAGAGCCGTTTTTGAGATACGGACTTACGGTCCCACTTCCGATTTCCGATGACACACTTCTGGTTTTCCAATTTTCTCCAAAATTTAGGAATTTTATATGTGCACCAAACCTGTCTCAATTCTGATACGGAAAACGCTGTACACTATATATAAAAAATGTTTTTTTTTTTTTTTTTTTTTTTTTTTTTAAGTTTTAAAATAAATACTTGTATCTCCTTTATTCAACATGCTATCGTCACATAAATTCATCTATAAATTGTACTGGGTCCATATTAACATATCCTAAAGTTACAGATCATTTCATTCACTTAACGATACAGGGTGATCACAAACATTATTGAATTTGCTCAGTTTGTTACCGGCCCCCTAAATGATGTCTTAAACCCATTTTCACTGAAAAATATGATGAAGATCCAGTTTTTTAAATAGCCAGTGTTTGAAAATATTTCATTGAGGGGAAAGTTTTTAAATTGAGAAAAACTGGTCGTTTGTAAATCTTGTAAAACTTTTGAGCAGGAGTATAGTAATAATTTTAAGAAAACATTGTATAAAAAGTGAATTGAAGCAATACAAAATTTTGTAATTTTTGCATATGATACATCAATGAGCAACAAAGCTTATTCTAAGCATTTTTAAGATTATGGATTTTAATTTAAATATTGTTAAGCAAAATGAACAAACATATAAGGAATTTTCATTATGTATTTAGTAGCGCGTTGGGCCGAAAAGTTTGTGACCTCTCATTTATTTTATTCTATTATTATCCACACTGTTAAAAAATTCTGTAAATTTAATGTAAATATTTATCCAGAGTCTCTGTAAATTTACAGTAATTCTTAGTTAAAAGTGAATAACCGAGATTCTCAATCTTTATTTTATATTTTTACGTAATTTTATTATTTAATTTTTTAATTAAAATAAAAAATGACTGTTTCTACTTTATTACTTACAAACTTTGAATAAACACCATAAAATGCAATAAAAAAATCGGTGTTTATTCAAAGTTTGTAAGTAATATTTTTACAACGCCAGTTTATTTATGCTTCTTTATTAAATTTGTTTCTACTTTAGAAAAAGCATTCCCAGTCCGAAATATATTCTCACCAGTAATTAATTAAATTAATATTAGTTATTAAAATGAATGTTTAAAATAAGTTTTTTAAAATTTTTTCTCTGTAATTTTACGTAAGACTTAAGATAATAGATTACACAGAGTTTTCTGTTGAAATTTTTAACAGTGCAGATAATTAAACTTGAATTTTCAATGCTAGTTTTTACCTCAAAAATGCCATGAACTAGCCAACCTGCAGAACTTTTTTTTTTTTTTATGTTAAAAAATAATTTTCTAGCAACACCTCTTATCTGTTTGTATAATTCATTTAACCTATACGTTATCATGTTGTGACCTAACTGTTTACGCATACACACATTTTATTTGCTCAATGTTTTTTGTTTTTTTTGCACAATAATCCGTTATTATTTTCAAAGGGAGAGCAAAGGATGGTTCGTGTGCGATCAACGTTCTACGATCTTTTTGCGTGACCTATTCATAATTAAGTATCACTCTGTTTTCAGCTGACGTGATGCAACACATATCACTCCGTTCTATCCGGCTTTCATCCTGTTTCTCGAATCAATTTAATGCAATTTTTATTTCAGGTAGTGATAGGTGCCTAGGAACTTCCGAGTAAAAGTCTAGTGTCACCTATATCACCGAAGAGTCATCTCCGTGGGGTGTCGTTATACATCCAGTGTGGGTGTGTGTATGACAGGAAGTTATTGATACTACGACTTCATGGTCTAGTTTTAGCGTAATTATGAGTAATCGGGAGTGTAGAATAGATGTTATACGTTAAAAACAGGTGTTAGAGGTTACACTCTCTTTAAGCTGATATCGGTTTATAAAGGAAAACATATTAATGACCAAATAATAGCTTGGCTGCACTTCTCATAGTTACTAGCTCAATGATCATTGATAAAATAACAATTCCCTTAATCTCGGAATATGAAAAATCTGATTATTCTCCTTAAAATAAATGAACTAGATAAATTTAAATTAAAATTTTCTGGGATTTTTCCTGGAAACGTAAATATTAAAGAACACGCTTTTATAGAAATGTGAACTACAAAGCACAAAATAACTATCTCAGTATTAAAATGCAGTGTAAGAGAAAATCGTGTGAGTGACACACCATAATATTTACATACATTTAAATCTTTAATTAAAATAATTTAGAATTAAACAAAAACCATTTTTAAAAAATCTCCCCTGACTGGGCTCGAACGCTGGACCTTTAGGTTGGTAGCGCGGAGATTTACCTCAGAGCCACGGCGTTCACGTAGGGAAAGTCTTTTTTTACAATATAGATTTTTTGTTTGCTCCCAGAGCGGTTACAAACATATATACAGGTGAAGCTAATAAAAGCGCGTTAAAAATCTGGAGTGTCTGCACTCGACTTTCCGAACATTAAGTAATTAGCAGTTGTATAAATAGAAATCCTTAAATAAATAAATAAATAAAATATTATAAAAAGGTGCTTGAGTATTTTTCTGTATATAGTATGTTGTTTAATTTAAAACTATTGCCCTTCAAATAACCTATAGATCATAATAATAAATAAAATTTCGTTGTGTCCCTGTAGAAATTTACAAGTACTAGATTCACCAAATTCTTTACAGTTCATGTGCGATGGTGATCTATAACATGTATATAATTTTTCAGCTCATTCGGTCGAGGCGTTTAGACGTTATAACACACTTTAAATAATTTGAGTCCTTAAGTCACAGTGATAAAGAATATTTCTTTGCGTCTCTGTAAAATCTAAATGTGCTAGATCCTACAAAATTCATACAGTTCGTGTGACGGTGATCTATAACATTATATAAATTTTCAGCTCAATCAAATAAAGCAGTTAATCACTATCGCACTTTAAAGAATTTGAACTCATAGGCACAACGATAAGGAGTTTTTGTTTTGTCTCTGTAAAAAAAGAAGAAAAAAAAAAGTAAGTACTAGATTCACCAAAATTAATGCAGTTCGTGAAACGGTAACCTATAACATGTGTATAAATTTAAATTTTCAGTTCGATCGAACATGGAGTGCATTTTAAAAAATTAGGGCTCATAAGTCATAATGATAAAGAAATTTTCTTTGTGTCCCTGTAAAAAATAAATATATAAATAAATAAAATAAATAAATAAATAAATAATTATAAGCGCTAGATTCACCAAAATCAATAAGTTCGTGCTACGGTAGCCTATAATATACGTATCAACTTTGAACTCATTCTAACAGAGAATTTAGACGCTTTCGTGTTCACTTACACTCATACATACAGCACCATAAAAATAGCGAATATGAACTTTGGGGACCTCAAAACGTGTAGATACACCAAAATCTCAAAATCGGCTTTTTAGCATAATTGCAATACTTTCCTTATATATGTATGTTCGGAAAGTAATTTTTTTTTTTTTTTTTTTTTTTTTTTTATTGCAATTTCTATTTTTACAATAACTAAGTTGAGCTAGTCCGGGCTGCCACAGGCAGGGCTCAACTAAGCTCTTAGTTATAAGCCCTGCTCAACTAAGTTGAACTAGCAGGGCTGCCACAGGCGACTTTATTATTATTATTATTTTCGTACTACTGTTGCCGTAATAAAAATTTTTTAACAAATTTATGAAGACAAAGTGCAGATTTACCTGCGTAAATACAACAAATTAAATTTTATCTTGTGGATATAGTGAAGAATAATAATCTGGTGTGTCACTCGCACGACTTTCTCTTACCCTGAAATTTAATACACACTATAAATACAGGTTGCAGATTAAGAGGTAAGATAACGAGTACTGTTATGTAAACCGGTGTCAAACAATTCAAATTAGGCTTCGGAAGAGTTTTATACGATAATTAATTCTGTGTGAGGGGGGATACCGCACCTCAACCCCCCGTTTCATTAATGCACCTACATTTATATAGAATTTAATTCGGTTATTAAAAAATAATTCAGTTTAAAAAATAATTTATTAAAATTATTATTTAAAAAAGTTATCTTGTATGATAATACAGACGATTTCCATATTAGAGAAGTAACACTAAATATCCCAAAAAAAAAAAAAAAAAGTCCATTTTACTCTCAATAAAAGAAAATCTATAACTTTGTTTTAAATTATCACAGATTTATAGTTCAACCATTCGTTTTAAAGGTATTGGCGAGCTCTTTGAATTATATCCATCATGAAAATTTACTCCCCTCTAGGGGGGGGGGGGGAGGCAAGGCTGCTACATACACAATTTTTTTTCCCAGTTGACTATCTCTATTACAAAAAATATATATTCGTTTCATTTGGTTTAGTTCAGGCTATAGCTGTTAAACTCTACTTACCTGCAATTTCCCCCATAGACGTAATGTATTAGAATTCTCTTGAGTGTCCTTGTACACAAACCATTTGCTTCATCTCAACGAAAAGCTTACTGTAGCATCCCTATATGATACACATTTAGAATACCGAGTTTGAACTTTCTGCCATAATTTGTTCTTGAGATATGCTGATAACAGACAGACACACACACAGAGACCATTTGCTAAAAACATGATTTTCATATTCAGGGGACCTCAGAACATGTAAATATAACAAAATCTCACTTTCGAAAATTTGACCCAAAAACAATACTTTCTCTACCTTATCGGTAAGGGAAAGTAAAAAAAAGTCGTGTTTGGCAGCCCTGTATAAAGTCTTATTATTATTATTATTATTATTATTATTATTATTATTATTAATTTATACAATGATTTCATGGTTTAGTTTTACCGTATTTATGTGTCGTTCTGAGCGTAGAATATATACTACATAGTACATACTGAAAATAGGTTTTAGAAGTTTCCTTTTCTTTCGGGTTGGTATAGATGTCTAACAAAAAATATATTAATGAAAAGATAATGTTTTACTTTAATTTATAAAACATATTTTCTCTATTTCTTTTTTAATGTGATAAATAACATTTTTTATTAAAAAATTTGAGCATATGAAAGAACAATATTTAAACAATATTTCATAAAATTTTCATTACAAATTCTGGAAATATGAGCCAATGCGTTCTAGTTCGAAGATCCTTCATAAAAATGGTAGACACGTTTTCTAAAAAACTAATACTCCAATCTCAACAATATTTTGTACACTTCTTCACAATATAATTGATTAGTACTTGAACGAAAGGTTTTTCTTTCACCCCCCCCCCCCCCTCCGATTATAATTAATTGTACAAAGCTCTTTTCTGAAGGGTCTCCGTATTTACATTTTTCGTTTCCGTTTTCCATTTTTCTAAAGGGTCTCCGTATTTACATTTTCAGTTTCGGTTTTCCATTTTTCTGGAGAGTTTCCGTATTTACATTTTTCGTTTCCGTTTTACGCTTTTCTAGAGGGTCTCCATATTTACATTTTCCATTTCCGTTTTCCATTTTTCTGAAGGGTCTCCGTATTTACATTTTTCGTTTCCGTTTTCCATTTTTCTAAAGGGTCTCCGTATTTACATTTTCAGTTTCGGTTTTCCATTTTTCTGGAGAGTTTCCGTATTTACATTTTTCGTTACCGTTTTACGCTTTTCTAGAGGGTCTCCATATTTACATTTTCCATTTCCGTTTGCCATTTTTCTGAAGGGTCTCCGTATTTACACTTTTCGTTTCCGTTTTTCTGAAGGGTATCCGTATACCGGAATCCACCGGCTGAAGTTTCTAAATTTTTTAATGAAAATTATATTATGTAATATTGTGTAAATGTTTCTCTTTTATATTCTCAAAATTTCAACCCTTAAATGCCTTATTATTTTTTAAACCAATTTTAAAATGCTTTATTTTTACCTCTATTAAATAAATCACAGCAAAAATACTGTAAAAATCATACTTTATTTTAACTATGGTTTACAGCTAAAAAGCAGTTTGTTGCCAATCGGCAAACATGAGGCATTAGAGAGTAAACAAAACTGGGTATGCTGCCGAAAGCCAACACACGGCACTTAAGGGTTAAATAAAAATTTTTACTTATTATATTAAAAAATACATTGAAAAAGTATCCTTTTCATCAGCAATCGAAATCTATGTAACCCCTTAATATATTGAGTTTTTCACAGTAAAAAAAAAATCATAATAAACTTCCTTAAGATAAAGGAACCTGATTGATTTAGATTACATTGCAAAATGCATGTGAACACTGAAAACAGGTGTTACAGGTTACCCTATTTTTTAAGTTGATCCTATTATATACATTAAAATATGTTAATGAAAAGATATTAAATCATTAGCTTGAATGTAACTCGTTCTCGAAAGTAAAAGTAAAAAAAAAAAAAAAAAAAAAAAACTATTCCCTTAAAATAAATGAGCCTGATTAATTAATGTGACATTTTCCCTCCTAACACTTCTAGAAACGTAAATGATTATAAATGTATGAATATGTAACTTAAACCCTAAAAATATCTTTTATTTATTTTATTTTTATTTCTTTATTTTTTTTTAATTCTACGACTTCAGGGGTTATTTTTATCCTGATATACCTATAAGGATATACATGTATTTTTATCTACTTATACCCAATACATGATACATGTTGAAAACGTGTAAGAAGTTACACAGTCTTTTGAGCTGTTTCCGTATTATAAATGGAAAAAATGAAAAACTAAAAATGGTCTGTCAAATTATACCTATTTATAGTCAGTAGTTTTTAACTTTTCTCGAAACTGGCTTGAAATTCACAATTTAAAAGAAAGTTTTTGTGCTCCAATTATTAAAAAAAAAAAAAAAAAAAAAAAACTAACATGATTTGAAAGTTGGAAGATGCCAGATCGAAATTTTTTTCTGACATGATTTAGAAATTGGTAGAATGGTAAATATCAATACAAAGTGGAGTGGTAATTGAGTAATTTTTTTTTTAATTAATTAAAATGAAATCTTTCAACCCAATTTTCGCAAAATATAGCTAAGAGCCATTTCGATTAAATCAGCGTTCTAATTAAAAGGAAAATAAGGGCATTAAAATCAGTCTGTTTGTTCGGAAGCTACAATGCCATGAACAATACCTACTCAGATAGACGAAGGTAAGATTTATCAAACTCAACAAACTAGATTCTTTCTCTATCTTTCCTTATTTTTTTCCTCCTCTCCTACATGGCAAATACTGGTCATGTCTGATGCTACAGCATTCCACGGATGTGCTCTCGGGAAGCAATCATCCAGCACATGATGTTGCTATTAACCAACATTGCTCACAGGTTGTTTGGGATTGGTATAATGACTGTGTGAACTTTGTATAAAGACTGTGTGAACTTTGTATAAAGACTGTGTGAACTTTGTAAATATACTACCAGTCGTCTCCGGTCCTCTTCACTTTGATGCAACTTTGTCGCCTTTTGTCGCGGGAGAGCTCTCCTATGGCGACCATTGTATTTTTTTTTTCTTTTTTTCTTTCGTTCTTTCTTTTTTTCTTTTTTTTTTTTTTTTTTGCTTATGCATTAAACAACGGAGGAGGCTTAACCTTTGGAGACGGGCTCTTTTGAATCTCCACAGTGGCTTTGGAGCCCCTTTCTAAAGGTTAAAACCGCTGCATAGTGGTGAGCGGCCTCCTTCCGTCTTAGAATCTTAGAACTACACTGTTAAAAATTTCTATAAATTTAATGTAAATATTTATCCAGAGTCTCTGTAAATTTACAGCAATTCTTAGTTAAAAGTGAATAATCGAGATTCTCAATCTTTATTCTGTATTTTTACCTAATTATATTATTTAATGTTTTAATTAAAATTAAAAATGACTGTTTCTACTTTAGAAAAAGTGTTCCAAGTCCGAAGTATAGTCTCACCAATAAATAATTAAATTAATATTAGTTATTAAGATGAATGTGTAAAATAAGTCTTTTAGCATCTCCGTTTATTTTTCTCTGCAATTTTACGTAAGACTTAAGATAATACATTACACAGAGCTTTCTGATGAAATTTTTAATAGTGTACTCTCCTTAAAATAAATGAGCCTGATAAACTAAAATCTGCCGAGCAACGCTACTTGCTGAACAATATCTGCCAAATTATAAACAACATCAATTTATGTCAAAGTAAAAAATCCGATATAAAGTTTCGTGTTATAAAAAACCATACAGGTATAAAGTTTCCTGAAATTCTGTGTTATTGTCAAGGCGTTTTAATGGTATCACAAAACGTGTAAATCCATCTAAAACTAGAAGTTAGAAAATTTTCATGTTACTGAAACTTTCTTCTTATGTAAACAGAAGAAAATAAAATAAAATAAAAAGTAATATTTACCCATTAGTCATGTGTATGAGAAAATCGACATAAAACCACACTTGTCTTCAGTCAAGATATTTGAAGGTTTTTGGATTGTAAGAGCTTGACAGCTGGTTGTCAATAAATAGCCATAAAAAGTATTCAGGAAGTTTTTTGATTTTTGCCTTCCTCCCACTAAAAAAAGTGGGTCAATTTCACGTGTTACTTTCTCACAAATGCCAATAATTATAAAGCATCTTCAAAAGGCTACTAGAGTAAACTTCTGATTATCCGCGAGCGGATAAAACTCTTTACGAATTATGCGGGAAAAGGGCAAGAACAAGTGTTTTCTCTAGAAGAAACAAAAACAGTTAATTGATTTTTCCAAAAAATATAAATATGAATAACTATATATTATTATTATTTTTTTTCACAGTACAGTTTAATTAACATGGCAGGATAGGACAAAATTGAGCATAGACGTCCATTTTGAGGATCATAAATATATCCGACAACTTCAAAATAACATTTATGATACTTGTTTGATCATGATTGACACATGCATTTTGGGGCTGTTGTATTGGAAATGTAGCATGAAATCTAAACTGCTAAATTGACTCCAATAAAATAAATTAATAGATTAGAATAAGATAAATATATAGAACTGAATGGTGGGCAGCCTATTAGGCGAGGATTTCGTTCTATTACTGTGTCAAGCGTTTGATCAAATTCATTTCTTTTACCATAGATATACTATGTCTTGCACTAGAAATTTATGCGAACATACATATGATGGGGAAATGAGCAGAATGCACCTATGCCAACTAATTTTATTTATTGTGTATACATCCTTTAGTATATAAAATACAAATACATTTAGTGAATTGTAAACATTTTTTACTGTTTCTATTATGTTTTATATACAGTACAATCAATTTTTAAAACTAAAATATTTTTTTATACCCTCTATTTTGCGGTTTATACGCGGAATTCGTGCCTCTCAATTCCACGGATAAAATACATTAAAGTTTCTTATGGGCATAGATGAGATGTGTAGATTCCATAGATTACGCTTGTTCTATCTTTAATTTTAAACGAAAAATATTGTCTGTCATCCCAGTTCTTTTTCATTTTCATTTTTTTTCTTTTTCGTTTCTTTTCTTTTTCTCTTTTCTTTTTCTTTTCTTTTTCTTAAAAAAAAGAAAGAAAAATAATTAAAAAAGAAAGAAAGAGTAGAAAATCATGAATTAATTTACTTTTTATTTTGATTCTTTCTTTAAAAAAAAAAAAAAAAAAATACCAAAATCTAACGAAGAAGTTAATTTAATTGTTTGAATTAATGGCATTGAAATTAAATAAAAAAGGATAACATGCTCCTATACATAAGTTAATGTTTGAAGTGATTTTTTTTTTTTTTTTTTTTTTTTTTTAAATACCAAAATCTAACAAAGAAGTTAATTTAATTGTTTGAATTAATGGCAATGAAATTAAATAAAAAAGGATAACATGCTCCTATACATAAGTTAATGTTAGAAGTGATTTTTTTTTTTTTTTTTTTTAAATACCAAAATCTAACGAAGAAGTTAATTTAATTGTTTGAATTAATGGCAATGAAATTAAATAAAAGAGGATAACATGCTCCTATACATAAGTTGATGTTTGAAGTGATTATATATATATATATATACCAAAATCTAACAAAGAAAGTTAGTTTAATTGTTTGAATTAATGGCAGTGAAATTAAATAAAAAAAGATAAAAATTTTCCTATACATAAGCTGATGTTGACTGAGAAATAATTCTATAACTGACATCTAGAATCTAAGTTGTGGCTCTAGAAAAAATAGTTCCATGTCATCCTTATAAATTCTAGTCCCCCTTGGAAAACGAGTTCTAGAAGCCCCTATTAGAATTCTAGAGCGTTTGCCTATATTCTCGAGGGCAAAGTTATTTAAAAATCTCTGCAAATAAATGAGACTGCAAGAGACGGGTAGCAACTATAATCTTGGTTTATTACCAAATTCTAGAAAATCAAGCGAGAATTTCTCGCAATACAAATGATTCAGAATATTTAAAGTATCCAGAATATTGTTTCACCATCTAGAAATGTGTACACTAGAAATTCTCGATAATTTCGTCTATTCAGTTTATTGGCGTGCCTTACGCGCATAGCTCGGAAATCTGTATTTCTAGTTAAGGGATTTAGAAAATGGCCACTTATTCATTCTAGAGGAAGGCGGTATATTTTTTTTCTCAGTGTTTGAAGTGGGTTTTTTTTCCCTTCTTCCTGAAATTAATTTAAAAAGCCATTTGTCGGTAGTTACCAAAATGCATTCTAATTTATTTTTTAACTTCATAATTTTAAGATGGCATTTTAGAAAAAACTTTATATAATGTCCGTCGGATGGCAACTTCAAATGGAGTAATGCATATATTTTATACAACTGGCTACCTAAGAAATTAAAATTTAAGAGCGAGAACAGGATTATTGGAATCACAAAACATATTCTAATTACTTTAGTAGCTATTTGTATAGCAATTATATGCATCAGTCTTTTTTTCTTTATTTTTTTCTAGAGTTGGAGTTTTCGTTGTCATACATTATTAAAATTCCAGCGGGCTTTATAAAACTCCTTTGTAAACTACCTTTCTAAAATTAGGAAATTTAGCATACAGGGGCTCCAGTAATTAACATGCTTCAATAATTGACATCTATCCCTAAATAATTAATAAATAAGAAAAATAATAAAATCATATATTTTATATATAAGAATTTTAACATTTTATGTCAAACACTGGAGCATAGGGTGATAATAACTGGTAAAATGAATAACTAGCTGTGTCAAACACTGGAACATAGGGTGCCAATTACTGATAAAATGAAAAACTGGCAGTGTCAATTACTGGAACACTGAGTGGGTGTCAAATAAAAATTCATAAAAAAAAAAAAATAATAATAATTGTTATCAAATGTATATATTTTAACATATATGTGGTTCTGAATGTCTTTCATACCATATGTACTAACTTAAGATTTCTAAAAATATTTTCTGATGACTAGAACATTAAAAACATCAGAGATTGCTCTAAAAGTGTCAATCACTGGTGCACTTACCCTATGGACATTAAAATATAACAACATGAAGTATATTAAACTTCATTCAAAATTAATTTGAGTAACAGTATCAGTAGCTGACACTTTAGGGAAATTTTCTGGCTATTTTTGTGTGTTGTTTTTAATTTTAAAAACTAAAATTTTAATCAGAGTATGATACTGCAATTAACTCTGTTTGTACATGGACATATTCTAGAAGATGCAGATCAAACTATTTTTAAACTCGAAAAATTATTTTTCTCGAGAGTTTAAAATGCACCAGTGTGTGGACATTTGAAAACCCAATAGTGGACGCCTTTTCTGTTCCAGTTGTAGATATCTTTAAAATATTTCAGGAAAGGCGATCTTTAAAAATAACGTAAAATATCTTCTGTCTCATTAATGCGTTAAAAGTATATATATATATATGGTGTTGTTTGGCTGGATGGTTGGGTGAGATTGTGAAATTATAATTTTTAAAGAAAAAAAGGGGGGTGCATTACTTTTTTTCACTCTAACAGATGGCTCTCTTGCGAATTTACTTTTATTTCTCTCTTGTTTTTTTCCACTTATTATTTGAAATTATTTTCAAATCTTTTAGGTGACCATGGGCATTGCATGCTGCAGATTTTTAGCAATTTCCATACAGCATAACAGAAAGATCACCTATTTTGCATACAATATTCATTCAATGCCTTTGAAAAAGTAATGAATTTGTATGCTTCAATATCAAGTTGCTTAATTTTTCTTTTCAACTTCATACATATTTTTTATAGTTCTTCATACGATACTTGGTTTCATATTGTGCAATGTTTGAAAAGGTTTTCAATATATATATGTATATATATATATATTAAACGTGATAAAATAAAGAATAATAGAACATTAAATTATTAAATGCCACTGGAAACTACAATAATCAATAAAAGTTAATTTTTTACAACATTAAATAATATGTTGATATGTTAAGACTATAGTATAGATATGAAAACAGCTAGATTTAATAATTTAGAAAAATAATTAAATGAATTGAGATATTACACAACAAACTTTTATTTTTAACGTAACTATTATTATCTTTAAATCATTATTTGATACATGACGATTACACTAAAATTAACCGAAACAAATTCCTATATGGAAAATTCAGCGTTGTATTTAAAACAACCCAGAAATATGACAAGACAAAAAAGCTCATTCAAACAATTTTAGAAAGTCTCAGATTTTGTTTTCTTTCTTTTCCTGTTTTATTTATTTTTTACTTTGTTTTATTTATCTATTTTGAGGAAATGTGTTACCAGAATAAAAATGATAGTATTGTAATAACAGACATACTTAACTTAAATAGCAATGTAAAGGATAACAACAATTGTTGTTGTATAACAAAATATTTTGATAATTAATGTATTTTTTACTTTCCGAACACTATAGTGAGGAAAGTATTGTAATCATGTCGAAAATCCCAATTTAAGATTTTGATGTTTCTATACGTTTCGAGGTTCTCTGAGTCCGTTTTCACTATTTTTACGATGATGTATGTGTGTGAGCGAACACGCTAGCGTCTAAACGCTTTGTTCTAATAATCTGAAAGTTGGTACGTATATTGCAAATCACCGTAGTACGAACCCTATTGATTTTGGTGAATCTAAAACTTATAGTTTTTTTACAGGTACACCAGGAAAAATTATGGCCTATGGGGCCAAATTTTTAAAAGTGCGATAGCGTCTAAACGTTTTATTAATCTGAGCAAAAAATTTGTACACATGTTATAGGTCACAGTTGCACGAACTTTATAGATTTTGGTGAATTTAGCACTTACAGTTTTTTTACAGGGTCACAAAGAAAAATTCTTTATCATTAGGCCTATGGGACCAAATTTTTAAAAGTGCGATAGCGTCTAAACGCCTTATTCAATTGAGCTGAAAATTTATATGAATATTATAAATCACTGTTGCACTAACTATAAGCATTTTTGGTGAATCTAGCATTTATAGATTTTTACAGGGACACAACGAAAAATTCTTTATCATTATGATCTATGGGCTCAAAGTTCAGTAGCGTTCAATGAAACATAGTGTAATATATGGAGAAAAGTACTTAAACACTGTATTATGGTTTTCTCTCTTTTGTTTGTTTAACAACTCCTCTTTCTTTACTTTATCTACAAAACTGTTAATTACTCAATGTTCGGAAAGTCGAGTGGAGTCACTCCAGATTTTTTTTCTTTTGTTCACCTGGAAACGTTAAATTATTATTATTATTATTATTATTATTATTATTATTTTAGCACAACAGGATTTTTTTTTCCCTTTCAGACAGCGATGTCACTATTTATTTTATTGCACCTTTATTTATTTAATTTAGAAAATAAAAAGTGCACATGGAGAATGAAATAGAATGGACGAGGTAATTTAATTCATAGAGATGTCAATGATATAAGAAAAACTACCTTATAAATAATATCTAACAGAGAATTAAGTTGAAACACGTGTCATTTGGTAATTAGATTAAAAACACTTCAAAAACACGTTTGTCTAAAATTAAAATTTATTTAAAACGTTAAAAACATCCGAAGCTTTACGCTTTGAAATATCAAAGCAATCCCTGATGATGCTTTGATAATTCAAAACGAAAAGCTTTGGATGTTTTTAATGTTTTAAATAAATTTTAATTTCAGGCAAACGTGTTTTTAAAGTGTTTTTAATCTAAAAACTATCTTAGTCATTTTCTTTCTAATAATAAGCAGAACGGAAAACGGATATTATACATGTATATATTATACTAGCAGGCAACGCCCACTTCGCTGGTCCGTATTTTTAAATGAATCACTATAATGAATTCTCAAAATTGCATTAATTTTTATCACGTGAAAAAAAAGAGAAACAAAATCTGAGTAGGAAAAATATCGCACCGGGTTCTCACTGCCTTCGGAAAAAATTCCCAAAATGCTCTAACCCTTATTTCTATTATTTTCCCACTTCGCCCCCCTCCCTCATGTCTATCCTAATAATTTTACAAATTTGAAAATATCCGCAATCGATTTGTAAGTATCAAAAACCTCAATGCACCAGTTTTGAACGATATATCTCTATTTTTATTTTTTTGCCGCTCTCCCCCCCCCCCCTTCCCGCCCTCCCAATAATTTAAAAGATTCGAAAATATCATCAATCGATTTGTAGGTATTGGAAACCTCTATGTACCAATTTTGAATTATCTAACTCTATTTTCTTTTTTTTTGCCCCTCTGCCCCCCCTTCCCGGCTCTCCTAATAACTTTACACTTTCGAAAATATCCCCATTCGACTTGCAGGCCTCTAAAACCTATCTGTACCAATTTTGAACGGCCTAACTGTATTTCTATTTGTTTTTGCCCCATAGCCCTCACTTGCCGCCCCACCTAATAATTTTACAACTTCGAAAATATCCGCAATCGATTTGTAAGTATCGAAAACATCTATATACCAATTTTGAACGATCTAACTCTATTTTTATTTTTTTGTCCCCCCTCTCCCCTCCCCCTTTCCCGGCCCTCCTAATAACTTTACACTTTCGAAAATATCCCCATTCGACTTGCAGGCCTCTAAAACCTATCTGTACCAATTTTGAACGGCCTAACTGTATTTCTATTTGTTTTTGCCCCATAGCCCTCACTTGCCGCCCCACCCCCCTTCTCGCCCCTCCTAATAATTTTACAACTTCGAAAATATCCGCAATCGATTTGTAGGTATCGAAAACCTCTATATACCAATTTTGAACGATCTAACTCTATTTTTATTTTTTGCCCCCCTCTCTCCTCTCCCCTCCCCCCTTCATGCAACTCCTAATAACTTTACACAATCGAAAATATCCTCATTCGACTTGCAGGCCTCTAAAACCTATCTGTATCAATTTTGAACGCCCTAACTGTATTTCTATTTGTTTTTGCCCCTTAGCCCCCTCCCCCCCCTGCTGCCCCACCTGGGGCTGAATTTCTAAAATTCCAGAAATTGGTTTGCATTAGCAATATTTTAGAGCAAAAATTTCACGCATATCTATTTTTTTGTTTGAGATATATAGGATTATGCGAAATCACGTTTTACGCATGTGAAATCACGTTTTGCCCCCCCCCCCCCTTGGGGACCGAATTTGGAAAATTCCAGAAATGGTTTTTTAACATTTGTATTAGCTATATTTTAAAGCAAAGCAAAAATTTTACGGATATCTGTTTTTTTGTTTGAGATATGAAGGATTTTGTGAAATCACGTTTCCCCCCCCCTCCCCCCCTTGGGGGGCGAATTTTGTAAAATCGCTTCTTAGTGGATGCCTACGTCATAGAAAGAACATTGTCCAAAAATTTCATGCTTCTAGGTCCAGGGGTTTGGTCTGGGCGTTGATAGATCACCCCCTCACTCAGTCAGTCAGGAAGTGTTCTTTTATATATATTGATTGATTACTTTTAAGTTTTAAAACTAAGTCAAATTTCATAGCGAGATATTATGTTATATTCTATCAAAATGAAGTGTTTATTTATTAGTACGACACGACTATTTCTTTTAGACAGAGATTTTGCGTTGTCACCATTTAATGTATTACGCTTTTTTTTTTTTTTTTTCCTAAAATCTAGATAGTATTTAATTTAGAAAATAAAAAGTGCGCGTGGAGAATGAAATATAATAGTTCTAAATAATTTAATTTATATTGGTGTCATTAGTATAGGAAAAACTACCTCAGCCATTTTTTTTTTCTCTAAAAATAAACAGAACAGAAAACGCATAATATTTATCTGGAGACATTTTCTAACTGGAGACAATTAAAAAAATTTTTTTACTTTTTTCCTTCTCGCACAAAATATTTAAAATAAAGTTGAGGAAAATCGTGCTAAAGCAATGGAAAAACTTAGACATCTTTACTAAATTTGAAATTTGACACCGAAGTAACTCGAAATTTCTCATCTCCAAAATGTCAGCAAAAATATAAATCTGCCACGGGTCTCCTATGCTAAAGCTATACAAAAATAATTTTAAGAAATAAATATCGTATCTGATGCTAGGGAATGTAATATAGCTATCGCATGCCTTAAATGATTAATGCCTAAAATGATTAAATGGATTAGAATAAGTTTTGTCGTACAAAATTAAATTTTGTTTACAAAGAATCTAAGCAGAGTTTTGTTTTGTCTCTTTTTTCTTTTTTTCTTTTCTTTTTAACACAATTTTATATCACTATCAAATATTTGTATGCTTTGACAAAAGTGAACATAATGTACAGACGCCTAAATTTATCTAATCTTATTTTTAAAATTAATATATTTTCATTAGATTTTTGATTATTAATGTGGATCTTTTACCGTGTATTATCCAAATTCACAGGAAATACGAGTATCGTATGCAAGTATCGTATTGTTGACGTATGAAATAAATTATACATTGAATTTTTTGACTTACTCTGTAAAATAATAATAATAATAATAATAATAATAATAATAATAATAATAATAATAACTGCACGACACAATATTTATACTTTAATATAAAACAAGTGTATTAATAAAATAGTGTATTAATAAATAATGATATATAATATAAGTGTATTAATAAAATAAATAATAATATAAGTATAAATATAAATAATGATATAAGTGCATTAATAAAACAGTATTTTCGTTTTCTATTCATATCTCTTTATTCTTAATAGAAGAAGAAGAAGAAGAAGAAGAAGAAGAAAACCTACCGTTGCTGTTTTTTAAATTTATCTTGTCTTTAAATTTATCGTGTCTTAGATTATATCGTATAAACTGTTTCATACAAAAACGCGAAATTTGGCTGTTCTGTACAGAAATGTGTGCTAAACATGATAAAACTAGTATGATGTGACATGACTTTCTTCTGTATAATTTTACACAAATTTTATTCAATACAAATATTTATTGAATTATCAAATTATTTTCCATAAAAAAAAAAAAATGAAAAATTGCGGATTAAGTTAACCCGACCCATGCAAGACTCTGTATCCAACGAAAGGCATCTTTTTTTTTCATACGACAGTTGTGTGTTACCTGAGAAGACTAGTGCTTCAGTGTGTTTTACTGCAAATTTTTGTCTTTGTTTGTTATCAGTATAATTATCTAAACTGATTATAATTATGTTTTCTCGGACATAATTCAAGTTGGGCACCCCTATAAGTTGGACACTTTTTCTCGGAACGGAATGTATCCATAGGATTAACATTATGTCCAACCTCTATAAGTTGGACACCCCTTTAACTTGGAAGTTGGACAGTGAAATACTGTCCTAAGTTGGACACTT
The DNA here is from genome assembly GCA_963930645.1 of Salticus scenicus. Taxonomy (NCBI): domain Eukaryota; kingdom Metazoa; phylum Arthropoda; class Arachnida; order Araneae; family Salticidae; genus Salticus; species Salticus scenicus. Next base: position 264,040,188 of record OZ005658.1, read on the forward strand.
TTACCCGATGAGACAGAAAAAAAAAAAAAAAAAAAAAAAAAGAAAAAAGAAATAAAACTTCTATTTTCTCACTTCTTTTTTTAGAAATTTTACTTATCCCTTGTAGAAAAAACTGTAAATATATATATAAAAAATAATAATAATAATAATGTTTCTTGTCACAATATATTTACCTCTGTCTTATAAAAAATACTTCTTTTCTTCAGTTGAAACATTCACAAATTACTGTAATTTAGTGCATAATGCAAGAATCTTTCTTTTTATTGAATTTCTTAAATTATTATTATTATTATTATTTTATTATTATTATTATTATTTTAAATATTCCACAGAGCTTACAGGCATGTTTTGACTTCTACTGTTTAAAAATTGGCATTAGAAAATACATTTTGGTTGGTAGGGGTCCTCTTCATTTACCCCTTTTATTTTTCCTACCAAGTATAACTTGAGTGTATAATTGCACTAAACTTAATATGAGAGAGATCTATTGTGAAAAATTATACTGATTCAATTTGGATGCATATCAGCTGACTGGTGTTGCTGCTATGCTTCAATTTTCCACATTCACCGGAAATCTCAGTTTCTAGAGTGAATAAATTCATCAAAGTTTATATGTGAGATGGAGATGGCCGTTATGAAACTGAATATTAGCTTAATTTGGGTGTAGATCAGCATACAGGTGGTGCTACTTTTACTCACACTTTGATTTTCCACATGACTATCTCAGCGTCTATTAGATAAAATTGCACCAAAATGCATGTGCAAAATCTTTATTGTGAGAAGCTATATTGATTAAATTTTCTTGTATGTTAACTGGTAGGTGGCGCTATTATATAAAAAATTATAGAAGAAAGTATTATAATGGCCACAACATAATTTACATTTAAATTTTAAATCTTCAAATTAATTATTTTTTGTATATAAGTCGTGAATACTTAATTATATGTAGATGTAATTAAAAGTTAAAAAACATTCATAGATACAGTTTAATTAAATCAAAAAAGTAAACACCCCTATAAGTTGGACACCTCTCTAAGTTGGACACTTTTTCTTGGAACCGTAGGTGTCCAATTTAGAGAGGTTTCACTGTAATAGAGCATAATTATATTTTTTTAACGTTACTTTAAATAACAATTTCTTGTAACTGCAATATAAAACTTATATTCCGAATGAAATACTCTAAATATTCAATATAAAATGGATTGCTAAATAAAATATTATCCAGAAAATTTCGTCGAATATTTTTCCTTTTTTTTGCCCCTACAAAACTGATCTAAACAGGGACATATTTATCGTTTGACGAGTCATATCAAAAATGTCGTAAAAAAAACCTGTGAAAATGATTGACAGACCAAATGAAATACCGAGCGCGCTAAAAACCTCTCCCTCCGCACTTTATTTTGTGCGGACGCTAATCAAAAGCATCAAAGCGAGCTCCAGACCCCGCCCCTTTACTCTGAGAGAACCCCCGCACCCCCGGGTAAGTGATCTGCCGGCGCACAAACCACTGCCGGCAACCAATGGAGTCCAGAGCGAGAGAGGTTCAGTCTTTTTACGGTGAAGCTCGTGACAGAGAGCGGGAACAAGTTGAACTGAGTACCGGAAAAGAAATAGTGCAATATCGTAATATGGCTTTGAGAAGTTGTTGAATTCAGGTCGAAAATGTCGAAATTTTTAACAGTGATTTATTGTTGAAGATAATTAATGTAGAAAAAGAAACATGAATATTTTAAGAAAAATATAGCATGGATAAAATTGCAGAGTAATAAGTAGTATTTACTTATTTCGAAATTCTAAGAGTTTAAAAAGAAATGTTCTGAAACAGAAACCGTTTCAAAAAATCGTCTGATTTCAAAGTTTATAGCATATTTAAGAAGTTCAAATAAATAAATAAAGAAAGTTAGTTTTAAGAAGTATGCAAAAATTTACTATTTTTTTAATTTAATTGTAGCCTACGCATATATTTAAATATTTTTTTAGAAAATAATTTCAAAATACCATTTTCTTTCTATTAAATAAATAAAAAAATAAAAAAAAAAATAAAAAAAAAAAAACGACTCTCTTTAATTTTAAGGTAGTTACAAACTAATAGTATACATAGATTTAAAAAATAAAAATACATAAATAAAAAATAAATAGATTAAAAGTGAAAAAACAGAGAAATATAATTAGCAACTGTGAAAAAATAAAATAAAGCAAATATAAAAATTGGCCGAAATTTACAAAATAAGTTGTTAAGAGATAAACCTTAAATAATTTTTTTTTGGAAATTTTAAATAAAAGATAAAATTTTAGAATGTTTATTATGACAATAATGTTCTTACCATTACTTCATTAAAGTTTTTAAAGGAATTAAACCTTGAAAAGAATCTATAAATAAAGAGGTAAGCCTGTTAATATTTAAGTATTTTAAATATTTTCTATCAGTTGCATATAATAAGGAAAATTAAAGCTATTTTATGTTTATATATTTCAGTTATTGAATTTATGTCAGCAAGATAACTGTTTAATCTAATACTGTAACAAAACTTCTAAATCAAATATTAGCTTTTAGAATAATCATCATTTTATCAAAACGAACTGGTCAGAGATTAGCGTAATATTTTTTCTTTTAATAAAGAAGTAAAATTGTTTAAATCTTTGAAATTACAAATAGTTTTATGAAGAAAATAAATATTAAATCTAAGGAAATCTTTAGCATTTTATCTTAGATATATCATATAATTGTTAAATTGATGTAAAGGGTAGAATTTTATTTTAAAATCTGATAGTTTGATAAAGTCTAAGTAATAATTTTAAAATATTAGGGCTGTATTTATCATCCCCCCCCCCTTCAATAGCCAATATTAAGTTTAAAAAGAAAGGGCAATTTACAAACACAGATTATAGTATAATTTTAAATTAACTTTTATTACAATTTTCTAATATTATTATTATAAAATTTTTACTTTTAAATAACTAAACGCTATTTGCATGAAATAAATAAATAAAATGTTAACTTAAGTTTTAAAAATACGTAATTAAATATATTAATTATCTAATTGCAGTTTAAGAAATACTCAAATAAAGGAAATTGCGATATAAAATATCATAAATATTATTGATACATTAACTATTTTGCATATTTAAAATCTTTAAACGCCTGCTTTAATATTAATATTATTTTACATTACGTAGAAATTGATCAAAATGCTATAAAAAATTCTATAGACTGTCCTAATAAAAAGCATATATTGCATAAAACTGCTGATGGAGTCCATCTGACGAACTGAAATCACACTTTAACGGCATATTATAGAGCAGTCCACTATGACAATAATGGTGGCAGAAGATTTTGAAAAGAGACTGCTAATATAAATTACATTTTCTATTGTATAATAACTGATATAAATGATTTAAGGCTAAAAAATTAAAAAAACATTAATCACTAAAAGTCAAAAGAAAAGAAAACCTCTCGAGTCTCCAGTATTGTGACAGTCAAGAATCAAACCGATGACGCGACCATCCCCTCCCCCTGATAAAGTGAGGGGTCAGCTGGAGGGAGCATCAAGGACTAATTCATCCTCGCCGCCACGTGGTTTCTGTTTCGGCCGCGAAATGGGAAGCGCTTTCAGGGTCGTCACACCGAAAAGAGCAGAGAAAGGTGAGTGGAAATATGTATCTTCAGTAAAATTAAATCGGTATTGTAGAACGACTTCTCTGAAAAAAAAAATCAGTAATGTTTTGTATATTTTTAAATAATGTTTCATTATTATTTTTATAGATTTTTTATTTAAAAAGAAATAACTAAGGAGTTGTCCGTATAGGAAATAAATCTTGATTATCTAAAATATAAACTAATAAAAACTTTTAATTAAAAAAAATAAATCAGTAATGTTTTATATATTTTTAAATAATGTTTCCTTATTATTTATATGGTTTTTTATTTTATTTTTTTAAATAACTATGGAGTTGTCCGTATAAGAAATAAATCTTGATTATATGAAATATAAACTAATAAAAACTTTTAATTAAAAAAAAATAAATCAGTAATGTTTTATATATTTTTAAATAATGTTTCCTTATTATTTATATGGATTTTTATAATATGGAAATATTATATTATTTATATGGAAAAAGTTTTATTCTTAAAAAATCGGTAAGGTATCGTCCGTATAAGAAATAAATCTTTATATGAAATATAAATTAATAAAAACTTTTAATTTGAAAATAAATCAGTAATGTTTTATATATTTTTAAATAATGTTTCATTATTATTTATATAGATTTTTTATTTTTAAAAAATAACTAAGGAGTTGTCCGTATTTATAATAATAAGAAATAAATCTTGATTATATGAAATATAAACTAATAAAAACTTTTAATTTGAAAAAAAAAAAAAAAAAATCAGAAATGTTTTATGTATTTTTAAATAATGTTTCCGAATTATTAATATAGATTTTTTATTTTTAAAAAATAACTAAGGAGTTGTCCGTATAAGAAATAAATCTTGATTATATGAAATACACTGTTAAAAATTTCTGTAAATTTAATGTAAATGTTTATCCAGAGTCTCTGTAAATTTACAGTAATTCTTAGTTAAAAGTGAATAATCGAGATTCTCAATCTTTATTCTGTATTTTTACGTAATTTCATTATTTAACATTTTTAATTAAAATTAAAAATGACTTTTTCTACTTTAGAAAAAGCACCCAAAGTCCGAAATATATTCTTACCAATAATTAATTAAACTAATATTAGTTATTAAAATGAATATATAAAATAAGTTTTTTAACATCTCCGTTTATTTTTCTCTGTAATTTTACGTAAGACTTAAGATAATAGATTACACAGAGTTTTCTGTTGAAATTTTTAACAGTGTATAAACTAATAAAAACTTTTAATTTTAAAAAATAAATCAGTAATGTTTTATATATTTGTAAATAATGTTTCCTTATTATTTATATGGATTTAAAAAAAGTTTTATTCTTATAAATCTGCAAGGTATCGTCCGTATAAGAAATAAACCTTTATATGAAATATAAATTAATAAAAACTTTTAATTTGAAAAAAAAAAAAAAAAAAAAAAAAACAGAAATGTTTTATATATTTTTATATAATGTTTAATTATTATTTATATAGATTTTTTATTAAAAAAAAAAATAACTAAGGAGTTGTCCGTATAGGAAATAAATCTTGATTATATGAAATATAAACTATTAAAAACTTTTATTTTTAAAAAATAATTCAGCAATGTTTTATATATTTTTAAATAATGTTTCCTGATTATTATTTATATTGATTTAAAAAAAGTTTTATTCTTAAAAAATCTGTAAGGTATCGCCCGTATGAGAAATAAATCTTTATACGAAATATAAATTGATAAAAACTTTTAATTTGAAAAAAATCAGTAATGTTTTATATATTTTTAAATAATGTTTCCTTATTATTTATATTGATTTGAAAAAAGTTTTGTTTTTAAAAAATCTGTGAGGTATCGTCCGTCTATAAGAAATAAATCTTGATTATATGAAATATAAACTAATAAAAACTTTTAATTTGAAAAATTAGTAATGTTTTGTCTATTTTTAAATAATGTTTCATTATTATTTATATAAATAATAAAAATAAAAAAAAACTTTTATTTTTAAAACTAATGTTTTAAAAATAAAAGTTTTTTTTAAAACTTTTATTTTTAAAAAGTTTAAATTTTGTAAGATGTTGTCCGTGTAAAAAATAAATCTTGATTATATGATACATAAATTGATAAAAAGTTTTAATTAAAAAAATTCAGTAATGTTTTTACATATATCAAATGAAATCTTTATAATATAAAATTCAGATTATTAAAACTTTTGTTTTTTCAATACAGTACAAAGCTTTGCACTCACACATATATATATAGATTAATAGAAACTTTATTTATTTATTTTTTTTAAGTAATAATTTTTTTTTTTTTTTTTTTTTTTTTGTGTAAAATACCTTGATAATATAAAATGTAGATCAATAGCAACTTTGATTTTTACAAAAATTAGTGATACTTTGTGGAAATATAAAATAAATCTTGATATCTTGACTATATGAAGGATAAAAACTTTTATTTTTAAATATTCAATAATGTTTTGTACAAATATATAATACATTTCTTCATATGAAGGATAGATTAATAAAAGCTTCATTTCTTTTAAAAAACAGTAATGGTCTGCACACACACACATATATATAAACAAATAAGTCATGATTATACGAAGACTATATTTTCAAAATACAGGTTTGAAAAAAGAAAAAATAAACTTTGTTTTTTGAATAATCAGTAATGTTTTACACGCATTTCTAAAATAAATCTTAATAATATAAAGGATAAAATAATAAAATGTTTCACTTAAAAAAAAAAAAAAAAAAAAAAAAAAGGTCAATAATGTTTTCTACTTAAAACTAATTAAATTTTAATTAAATAGATTAATAAAATTTTTAATTTAAAAATAAATCAGTTATTCACACACTTATAAAATAAATTTTGATTAAAGAAAGTAAAGAGCTATAAGCAAAATAAAATTAAAAAATCAATGATGTTTTGTAAATTTATAAAATATATAAATTTTGATTATACAATTATGTAAAAGAAAACAATAAAACTTAAATAAATAAATAAAACTTTAAATTTCAATTCAAACTTATAAAAAACAGATTTTCCAGCAGAAAATTAAATTAATATAAAATATATATTAATAAAAATTTCGGTGCCTTTTTATGCATTTAATTTTTGACATATATGAAATATATGTGCTAGTATATCTACAAAAAAGACATTTAAAAAGTACAAAAATGTCAAGCTCAAAGAAAGAGAATGGATTAAAGTTGTGTCTAAAAAGGGTGTGATATCAAATTACCAAGCTTACATTCTAATACTTATTTAATATTCCCTTTTAACTAAAATTTCACATGTAAATCAAGTGCCTTATGATATGTTGATAGAAATCCTTCTTTCCTGTGCTAAATACATCATAGCGTGTTTCTGAAAATTATTATTATTATTTTATTTATGCATGATGGGCTTGGCGGCCATCATTCAAATAATGAATAAACATTCACACAATTTGAAAGAAGCTTCTTAAAATATATCTCGTATAAAATTAATTTGGCTATTCCATTCAACAGAGACGGAAATATTTCGATAACATGATTTCTTATTATAAGTCTTTAGAATAAAGTGCACTTCCATCCATAAAAATACCGGGAATAAAATAATATAAAAATTTAAATTAACGTAAAAACATGGAGAAGGGGGAAAAAAGCATAGAAGCTCCCCCCCCACCGCTATATTTACACAATTTGAGTGTAGCTTCTTGCAATAAATATCTCGTAAAAGTAATGTGGTTGTTCCATTTAACAGATTAAAAAAGAAAAAAATGCGGGAAAAACATCGCAAAAGCCCCGCTATGCACACAAGTTGAATCAATTTAAGTTTTCACAGTGTTAAGTTTGGTGCACCCCCATCCTATAATTATTTCCCATTGCGCAGCACTATTGTGATATAAAACCAAGTCAACCAACCAATCAAACAACCCATCCTATAATTCATGAAATTTATAGAAGAATTCAAACTAACGTAAAATTTTGAAAGATGGCTGCCAAGCACACCTACAGGGGCCCCAGGTATTAGTCTGCCAAGTTTTGTAGCTCTGCGATTAGTAGTGTGAGCACCAGAGCGCAGACACACAGACACTTCTCTTTATTTATATTAGATGATATGGTATTTTGAAAATTTATTTCAATATAATGACCAGCGAAGCGGACGAAGCCTGCTAGTATACTATATAGAAGGAAGTAAAAATCTTTATGCACCATAATTATCAATGGCAGATTGAAGGATATTAAAATTAGATACTATATCGTGTGCTGACTTTCTTATTCTAAGGTGAAATTTATACTTTTCAATTAACTTGAGATGAAGCAATTTCATATTTGGCGATTTATGTCTCTTTGGCGATATTTAACAGTCTTTCAGCAATTAAGATACGAAATTTTGATTTTTAAAAGTTGTAATTATCTATCTGAAAAACCAGTTTTCAAAGAATTCTGCACATTTATGAACTCTCTAGCTTGTTTAAAAAAAAAAAAAAAAAAAAAATCTGGAGTGACTCCACTCGACTTTCCGAACATTGAGTAACTAACAGTTTTGTAGATAAAATAAAGAAAGAGGAATTGCTAAACAAACAAAAGAGAGAAAACCATAATAGAGTGTTTTTTTCTCCATATATCACACGAGGTTTTATTTAACGCTACTGAACTTTGAGCCCTTAGATCATAATGATAAAGAATTTTTCGTTTTGTCCCTGTAAAAATCTATAGATGCTCGATTCACCAAAATGCTTATAGTTAGTGCAACAGTGATTTATAATATTCATACAAATTTTCAGCTCAATTGAATAAGGCGTTTAGATGCTATCGCACTTTTAAAAATTTGGTCTCATAGGCCATAATGATAAAGAATTTTTCTTTGTGTCCCTGTAAAAAAACTGTAGTGCTAGATTCACCAAAATCTATACAGTTGGTGCAAATGCGACCTATAACATGTGTACAATTTTTTTGCTCAGATTAATAAGGCGTTTAGACGCTATCACACTTTTAAAAATTTGGCCCCATTGGCCTTAATGATAAAGAATTTTTCTTTGTGTCCCTGTAAAAAAACTATAAGTGCTAGATTCTCCAAAATCTATACAGATTGAGTATCTGTAACCTATAATGTGGGTATAAAATTTTTGCTCAATTGAATAAGGCGTTTAGATGCTATCGCACTTTTAAGATTTTGGTCCCATAGGCCATAATGATAAAGAATTTTTCTTTGTGTCCCTGTAAAAAAAGTATAAGTGCTAGATTCACCAAAATCTATAGGGTTCGTACTATGGTGACTTACAATATACGTACCAACTTTCAGGTTAATCGAACAAAGCCTTTAGACGCTAGCGTGTTCACAAACATACACACATACACACATACACACACACATACATACATCATCGTAAAAATAGTGAAAACGGACTCAGGGGACCTCAAAACGTATAGAAACATCAAAATCTCGAATTCGGATTTTTGACATGATTACAATACTTTCCTCACTATAGTGTTCGGAAAGTAAAAAAAATCTTGACGAAGAAATTTTCTCAAAAAGTTGCCAAAACATCTAATTTTACGCTAAACTGAAAATGCTCCAATTTCCTTACTTATTAACTTAGAAAGTTTGTTTTCATCTCAAATTAAAGCTCTCGTTGATACGAATATTTTAATTTTTGTTTCAATTTTCTGCGATATTTGGTTCGTCCAATATTTAAAACTTTACGGGAAAAAAATTTGCCGATTTAACATGGGAAAGTTGGTTTCTGTATAATAAGTAGGTATTGGGTTATTCCTGGCGATTTTATTATTGGCGCGTTCTACTTTGTGTTAGTGGTACAGTCGGTAACAAAAGTGTCCGAACATTAGCAAAAATTCCTATGTAAAAAAAGTACACTTCATACGGTTTTGTTAAATAAATCCTTATCGAATCATGTTCTTACACTGACAAAGAACAGGATTCGACAAGGATTTATTTAACAAAATCGTATGAAGTGTACTTTTTTTACATAGGAATTTTTGCTAGTGTTCGGACACTTCTGTTACCGACTGTAGTTTGTTTTGTTTTTCTTTAAGCTTGGCTTGGCAAAACGACCGTTTCTGCTAGATGTAAAATATATATATTGCATTTTAGTATATATTTTAGTATAAAAAATAAGCAAATATGTAAATTAATATATATATTTTTTATAATAATAATAATTTATTTATTCTAACAAAATTTATAAATTTTCATTTAATAATAATAATAATAATAATAATAATAATAATAATAATAAATTCTTTTAGAAGTAACTGAACACTAAATTTAATATAAAATTAAGGTCAGATAATACTGCTATTTTCTAGTTTTATCGGTAGATTTCAAAGTGGAAATTATGAAAGAAATTTATATTAATTGGTTTACATTAATTGTGTATTCACATTGATTTAAATAAGACAGATAAAACTCCGTACTTTTATGTAGAAATAATGGTGTTCAAACGAATATATTTTCGTAATTTAACTTATTGTGCACGATAAAATTAATTTCAAAATTCTGATTTTTAAGAACATTCTTTAGTAAGTTTTAATTTAGTAAAAAAAAAAAAAAAAAATAGGGCACTGTTTTGTTATCGGGACCGGATTCAAGTTGAGTAAAATAAAGAAATAAATCGGTGGTATTTAGATATTTTCACTTCGACAAATAAACTATATCACCGGTTTTGGTGAATTTTCGATGAAGTTAATTTTCATAAATAATTAAATTTAAATTACATTTAATGACTCGAATTCAGTTATTTTGATAGAAAGCACAGTTAAATTTCAAATAATTGTTTTTTACATTATTGACTATTTATCACGATATTTGGCCACTGTGCTTGATTTGGCGAATATGGAAAATTTGAAAATGTGTTCGTTAGTAAAAATATTGTCCGTTAGGCGGGCAAAGACCGACTGGTTTGTTTATCATTAGCTACTGTTATGATATAAAGTTATGGAAGTGAATCGAAGGTAATATATTTTCACATTGACTATAAATCTACTTTTAAGAATTATATCGGTTTAGAAGACTTAAAAATTATTAGCCCTCTCTTTCTTTAGTTCTTTCTTTCTTTCTTTTTCTTTTTCTTTTTTTTTTATAGTAAATAAAATTTTTAATTCAAAATTTTGAGCATACAAAAGAACAGTGCTTAAAGAATATTTTATAAAATTTTCATTAAAAATTTTGGAAAATTCAGCTGGTGAGTCCTGGTTTCCGGAGACCCTTTAAAACTAGTATGTTGTGGCCACCACAAGACTTTCTTCTATATTTTCCTATACAAATTCACTCAGTAACAATATGAAAAAAAAAAAAAAAAAAAAAAAAAAAAAATTTTTTTCGTTAAAAGTAAAAAAAATCGATAACTTTGTTTTAAATTATCACATATTTATAGTTCAACCCTTCGTTTTAAAGGTATTGACGAGACCGTTCGAAAGATACCAATCTTGAAAATTTTGCTTCTCCCCAGGGGGGGGGGGGGAAGCGAAAATGTACAAAAATTTTTTCCAAATTAACTACTACCATTATCAATAATTCATATTAATTTTACAATCACAGGTTAAGAATAACTCTCATTATGTACATTTATACGAAATTTTGTCCTATACTGCCATGTTAAAAATTTAGAAAAAATACTATCACAGCGCCACCTGTTGAGCGATTAATTCTCAAATATAATCAGCACCAGTTTATGTCAGGGGCCAACTAAATACCAAGTTTGGTTAAATTTCGTTAAAAAAAAAAAAAAAAAACATTTTTTTTTTTTTTTTCGTTAAAAGTAAAACAAAAAATCGATAACTTTGTTTTGAATTATCACAGATTTATAGTTCAACCATTCGTTTTCAAGGTACTGACGAGACCTTTCGAAAGATACCCATCTTGAAAATTTACTCCCTTCGAGGGGTGACTTCCCCCAAAGGGGGGGGGGGGGCTCCTAAACATACAAAAAACTTTTCCCAGTTGACTATCTCTATTATAAATAATTCTTGTAAATTTCATAATGATTAATAAAAAATAATTCTCTTTATATGCATTTATACAAAATTTTGTCCTATATCACCATGTTAAAAATTTAGAAAAAGCGGGATGGCAACGCAACCTGTAAGACAATTTTTACTAAAAGTTGATAGGCACTAATTTATGTCAAGATGCAACTACATACCAATTTGTATGAAATCCTGTGCATAAATTCCTGAGATACAGTTGCCACAAAATTTTGTAACACACACAGACAGACAGACTATTTTCTAAAAATGGTCAAATCATGTTCTACAGCTGTCAAAACGTGTAAATCCATCAAAAACCCGAGGTCGAAAACTTTTACGAATCCAGTACTTTCTTCTATTGAATATAGAAGAAAGTAAAAATACAAGATTTCTCAAAAACTAAAACACCGATTTTATTGAAATTTTGCAAACTTCTTCAAAGTAGAATTGACTAGTGCTTTAATGAAGAATTTTTCTTATTTTCGATCACATTTAGTTTTACTAGGCTATATGTGGGGGTAAAATATACTGAAAATTATAGATGTTTTGCATACAACTCTGCCAAAAATTAACATTTAATTTTTGTATAAAATACTTCATTCAAGTACTAGTCAATTACTATTTTGGAAAAGTGTACAAAATTTCAATAAGATCGGTACATTAGTTTTTGAGAAATCGTGTCTTACCGACTGAATTTTCCAAAATTTTTAATGAGAATTTCATAAAATATAGTTTAAATGTTGCTCTTTTATATGATCGAAATTCTGAATAAAAATTTTTACTTACTATATTAAAAAATATATGTATATATCGAAGAAATATGTTTTTTTTTTTTTTTTTTTTTTTGCCTTAAAAAATTATGTAATCTCTTAATGCAAAAGCATATTGGCAGCAGAGAGTTAATGATGGTTTATTTGAAACCATTATCAAATACAGTGAAACTTGAATAATTCGAACTTGTTTAATTCGAAATTCTGGATAATTCGAATATTTTACCCGGTTCCTTGAATTTTGTATTAAAATAATGTTAAAAAATCATGGATAATTCGAATTCTGTTTTGGATAATTCGAAATTCTGGATAATTCGAATATTTTACCCGGTCCCTTGAATTTTGTATTAAAATAATGTTAAAAAATCATGGATAATTCGAATTCTGTTTTGGATAATTCGAATTTTTCATACGATTACCTTTAAAATATTACAGCAAAATTTGCTCCCGAGATTTTTCTCAGTTAAAGTGCATTATTTTATTTAACAGTTTTTCGAAAGAGGGATAGGGAAATACAAGAGAAGCCCTTACCTAGTGCATCAGAAGATAGGGTCCATATACATGAACTTCGAGGTTTTTTTTATTTTTTTTTTTATTTTTTTTTATTGAAAGTCATGTCTAATGTAGAAGATTTTATTTTTGTATCAATTGATGGGTTGAAGTCATATGCTATGACACAAAGATATCACTTAAAGAAGCAATCAAAAATATCTGACTATTTTTTGAAAAGTGTTGAATAATTAAGCTCGTAAAAAATATTGATTTAATTGGGGGAGTGGGGATGTAGCAGTATTATTATGTTTAAAACTTATGTGTTAAATCTTTGATCGTAGAGTTTTATTTTTTTAATTTATCTTTTTGACAAAATAGTATATATAATTCGAATTTTTGGATATTTCGAATTTTTCTCTAGTCCCTTCAACTTCGAATTATCCAAGTTCTACTGTATTACGTTTTCATATTCTCCGTCACAATATTTGTACGATACGTTTTTCTTCAGTGAAACCTAACAGATGATGAACAGGTTAAAGTCTTAAATTTATATTCCATTGCAAAGGGATATATACACGCGCATATAGGGGGTCACGAAATAACATGTAAAATCGCAGAGTTCTCTTAAGAGGAAGGTTACGCCAAGATCAAAGTTGAAAGTGTCCATTAGGTGTCGTAATATTTCTTAAATAGGAATATTTAACATTTTACTGCCAACCGTTTCTTAGCTATGCGAAATGTAAGACCCTGTTCGTAAATCGCTTTTTCAATACTTCCCTTCACAGGGGTGCCACAGGCGACTTTATTATTATTCTTTTCGTGTCACTATTTCCAAAAAAGAAAATTTGTAATACAGGGTGTCTACAAGTCTGTAGACATTTTAAAAATTCATAACTATTGAAGGATGGATGGATGGATGGGTTTTACGTCGCACTAGTGCTGCGCAGATGGGCAATTGGCGACGGTCTGGGACACACCCCTAGAGGTGTTCCGGAGACATGCCATCACAATTTTGATCCTCCAGGGAAGGGATAACTATTGAAGGAACTGATAGAATTAAAAGCGGTTCCTGAAAAAATCATTCTCGTGAAAAGGGATTTGCTTCCCCCCCCCCCCTTTTTTTTTTGTAAAGAAAAAAATGTAGTTAAATTTTTGTCGATGATAGCTGGACAAATAGTTAAATTTTCCGCACGGATGTGAAAGAAAAATATGCAAATGAAAGTGCTATAAATTTCACAATTTTGCGATTAGAAGAGTTTATTTCTCATTTTGCCTCCTACTTGTGCATGCAGGAAATTTGAATTGCGATGCTGACTTGGCGGATAAAGCATTATGGGTGAAGATGTTTTCCCACAGATAAGAATCGCCGACTGAAGCCGCAGTTAGCAGTGTTATAACTCGTTTGAAAACTGTAATTTGGGGTGACGACGGACACATAGACTAGAATTTATATGCCTGTAAACACTTGCATTGGAATAAGTACTGTTTTTCATGAAAATGTGCGATCTGGCCACGCATAGCGACTTCTATCGACGAATAGCTTAATTACTATATTTTCTTTACCAAAAAAAAAAAAAAAAAAAAAAAAATCCCCTTCACGAGAATGATTTTTTTCGCAAATCGTGTTCAGCTCTATCAATTCATTCAATAGTTATGAATTTTTAAAATGTCTACAGACATCATACGACACCCTGTATATTTATGCAGGTAAATCATTAATTTGCCTGTATAAATTTATTTTAAATTTTATGTTATGGAAATAGAGGTACGAATGTAGTAATAATGTAGTCGGCTGTGTGAGCCCTGCCTTTACTTCGTACAAAGAAGTAAGAAAACTGTATCGATACAAAATAGTTACGTAATTGTTATTTTCTAATATTTTGTATCAAAACAGATTTCTGTGTTCCGTCTTTTTAAATCAGCGCAAAAGTAAACAACGAAAGAGATTGAATATCGAACTGAGAGCAAACATTTCATGTATCTAACTTGGTATGTGAGACATCGTTGCTGCGATACATACAGGCGATCGCTACAAAGAACGGGGCAGATAGATTTATATGTAAAGTAAACTTACTGTATTTTAATGTGGAATTGCTTTAAGAGAAAAAATCATTATAAAACATCGGATAAATCTTTTTATTTCCATAATAAGATTTATATATATATATATATATATATATATATATATATATATATATATATATTTCTATAATGATTGCACGAGCTAACAGGTAAATTTTAGGTTTTAAAAAATGATTGAAATAAAATTCGTATTTCCTTATTATACATTTATTTTAAGACTTTCTAATGGGTTTCCCTAAGAAGTGGAAATTATATTCTTAATAAAAAAAAAAAACAATGTAACATTTAAAATGTGATAATGAATACAAAAATTTTTAAAACTTTAAAAATACATTTTAATTAAAAACATTAAAATACACGACAGACGTTTCGGCTAGAACACTAGCCCTCCTCAGTGTCAAACATACAAGCACAATATTTACAAAAAATTCATAACATATGAATCCCGTATATTTCTAGAGGGCACTTTTACTAAAATGCAACATTCTGTCTTGAACGAGGCTAAAGCTATTCCTCTTGAATATATAATCTTATTATGTGCTATGAATTTTTTGTAAATCTTGTGCTTGTATGTTTGACACTGAGGAGGGCTAGTGTTCTAGCCGAAACGTCTGTCTTGTGTTTTAATGTTTTTAATTAAAATGCATTTTTAAAGTTTTAAATTTTTGTATTCATTATCTCATTTTAAATGTTACATTGGTTTTAATATATTAGTGAGACGTATAAATTATATTTAATTTTATTAAATATATTCTTAATAATTTATAGGTTCATAATATATATAATTAACCCTATACCAATACATTCGTGCAGTTTCTATTTGACCACAATCTATGATAAAAACGTCGTTTCCCACGACCTGGAAAAGACGGGGTATAAAATGTCATTTTCTGTATGAAAAATCCAGAATGAAAAGTATTTTTCTGGAAAAATAAAATAAAAAATGCGGGGCAGTCTTTGGGGACTGCCGATAGAAGTGAAAACTAAGTAACGTGTTAATTGTATCGTCGAGCTATTAGATTATTATTTTTGAATTACTTTTGGTTTGTAAAGAAGTGTTAATGACAAATTTAAACTTTAAATTTATATTGAAAGCAAAAAGAAGAATATAACAGTCTGTATAAAAACACGTGCTTGTACTTTGTGAACTATGTATATACTTTGGAAAAAGTATATACATACATACATAGAGTATAGAACTAGAAAGAGACAGACGCCAGTAGCCAGTATACTGCTCGTATTAGTACACATTATATATATATATATATATATATATATATATATATATGTATATGAGGTATGCCGCGCCGTGCGCTACATATGTGGATATATATGTAGAGAGATATACTCTTTGTATATATATAATGTATACTAATAACGCATGGAGGTATATCTATGTACATACATACACACAGTATGCATATAGCTCATGGAAAGCGTTCGGTGACGATGACTCGAGTTCCATGATTTTTGTTCACCCAAAAATGCTCAACGCGCCTAAAGAAGTTTTCACTTCAAAAATGTTGGATAAACAATTTCTTATATTAAACAATATGGTTATAGGTGGAATCACAGAACCACACATAAGCCTTTACGGCAGCATGCACGCACAAGTATTCATACTTGCTCGTATGGGCACATACGCAACGCATGCAGTAAAATCACGCATCAAGCAATAATCTTGAAGACACTGTCTACTATTTGCAGTGAAAGAAATAATTATTATAGGCGAAACAAATTAAAACCTATAAGGGACAAATTTCAATTTGAAATTGTTTTAATTTAATTTTTGATTATTTTGTAAAGGAATATTTTTTTTTTTCAATCTTTTTGAACCAACACCAAATTAAACTAGTATGTTGTGGCCACCACAAAACCTTCTTCTCTATTTTTCTATACAAATTCACCCGTAGGCAAATTATATTTTAAAATTATTATTTTTTACTTTTTTCTGTATTCAATAGAAGAAAGCATTGGATTTGAAAATTTTTCGACCTCGGGTTTTCGATGGATTTACACGTTTTGAGAGGTCTAGAACACGATTTGACAATTTTTAGAAAATGCCTGTCTGTGACAAAATTTTGTGGCAACTGTATCTCAGGAACTGCTTCACAGAATTCCATAAAAGTTGATATGTAGTTGCAGATTGGCATAAATTAGTGCCTATCAGAGTTTTGTGAAAATCGTCGAACAGGTGGCGTTGCCATCTCGCTTTTTCTAAATTTTTAAAATGGCAGTATTGGACAAATTTTCGTATAAATGTGCATAATGAGAATTATTTTTTAATAAAAAGAATGAAATTAAAAAAATGCCTACATTTATTTAAAAAAAAAAAAAAAAAAAATCAAAGCTGTTATTAATTTGCCTGCAGACTTGCCAATCTTGATCAAATTTTTCAAGTGGCAAACTAATACAAACTTCAAAATACTAAATTCGAATTTCCTGCAGTTATTTGCTTTTAAAGTTATTCTTATAACATATATACATACAAATCAACCGCTAATAATTGATTTTTCGTATTCAGGAACGCTCAAAACGTGATATTTTACAAAAAACTAGAGTTAAAAATAGAACATCAAAAATATTTTATTTATAGTATGGATATGAAAAATTTATTTTTCTTTCTGAGCAGTGTTCGTCGGCATAGTAAAATACAGCAAAGCATTCCATCAATTTTATTGAATAGAAAAGAAAGTTTTAATTTTAGGTAGACCTGTACCTTGTCTATAAACTGCATGCACAACACATTGTGTATTTACATTCAGCTTTATATGTTGAATATCTGATACAAAATGAAATAAACTTCCAGGAATTTTCAAGTATATCCCCAATATATCCAAATTCTTTAGGTAGCCCTGTAAACAATTAGGAATGATTTCCGTACCACAATCTACATAAAACATGCTTTTATGCATATTAAAAAATATGCAAATTCAAATATGTTTAGGGCAACCTATAATGTCACACTGTACTTTTCCAGAAATTTTCCCTACAGACGTTATGTATTTAATATATTAAAATCACACAATCAACTGATTGGGAAGAAAATCATATTTAATGAAATTTATTTTTCCGACTGAGTGAAAATAATGCCTGGACCCGGAGTCGAACCCCGGATCTTTGACTTACAAGGTCAAGGCTCTACCAATTGAGCTATCCAGGCCAAGTGGACATTACTCACTCAGACAACCTTTAGGCAGAAAACATCTGGTCTATCATGTAGATAGCTCGACAGAAATAAGCCGCAGATTACTTTAATATATTGTATTTCTTTCTCTCATTGTTTAATGGTGTTTTCCTTTACCTGCGGCTTATTTCTGTCGACCTATCTACATGATAGACCAGATGTTTCTGCCTAAAGGTTGTCTGAGTGAGTAATGTCCCCCGGTTGTTGGCCTGGATTGGTCAATTGGTAGAGCCTTGACCTTGTAAGTCAAAGATCTGGGGTTCGACTCCCGGTCCAGGCATTATTTTCACTCAGTCAGAAAAATAAATTTCATTAAGTAATGTACTTAAATTCTCTTGGATGTCCCTGTATATGAACTATTTACTTGATCTCAAGTAAAAGTTTAGTGTAGCATCTCTATATGATACAAATTTAGAATACGTAGTTTGAACTTCCTGCTACTATAAATTCGTGAGATATGATATGGTGATAACAGACACATACACAGACAGACATACACACAGACCAACCGCTATGCT
The DNA here is from genome assembly GCA_963930645.1 of Salticus scenicus. Classification (NCBI taxonomy): domain Eukaryota; kingdom Metazoa; phylum Arthropoda; class Arachnida; order Araneae; family Salticidae; genus Salticus; species Salticus scenicus. The sequence continues at coordinate 264,058,838 of OZ005658.1, forward strand.
TTCAAAGTGATTTCCAATTGAATTAATTTATTTAAATTTTCGAAACATAAATCTTTGTTCAATTTTAAAAAATAACATTTACCATCCACATCAACCATGTAGTCGTACAGATGTAATCTCTTAAATATGGATCGAGCGTCGCCCAGTTCTTTTCAAATCTTGAAAGACAATTCTTTTAAAAATAAATATTTAATGTTGCATTCGATAGCTCCGCATCAGATTCGGTATCTTTATGTGTTTTTTCTGAGATTTTATGGCTCGAAATACAAATGTGAGCGGTTGCAGTGAAGCAGAAAAAAAAAAAAAAAATCTCTGTTAGAGAATTTCAAACGTATTTTCTGTATTTCGTTCTTGTCTGATAGTATATATCTATATATAAATTTAGGAAAGGATTGTTTTTCCATATTTATTTTCAGAACAACAAAATAATTCATTTGGTAAAAATGTACGTTATTTGGGTATAATAATAATTAAATAGTATTATAGCTTTAAAAAATTAAAGAACACGCTTTTATAGAAATGTGAACTAAAAAGCACAAAATATCTATCTTAGTATTAAAATGCAGGGTAAGAGAAAATCGTGTGAGTGACACACCATAATATTTACATACATTTAAATCTTTAATTAAAATAATTTAGAATTAAACAAAAACCATTTTTAAAACATCTCCCCTGACTGGGCTCGAACGCTAGACCTTTAGGTTCGTAGCGCGGAGCTTTACCTCACAGCTACAGCGTTCACTTAGGGAAAGTCTTTTTATACAATATAGATTTTTTGTTTGCTCCAAGAGCGGTTACAAACATACATTATACATACAAACATACATACAGGTGAAGCTAATAAAAGCGTGTTAAAAATATATAACTATACTTCAGTTAAATGACGCTAGTTTGTTTGCAGTTAATAAAATAAATGAAAAACTAAACACATTTTTAATTTGTAATGCATGAATCGACAAATAAGTTGCAGAGTAACTTTTTCGTTCTATTTATCTACTGTTAATTCATTAATTAATTATTCCTTTAATGAAATATTTAATCTAAATACTTACAAGATGTTTTCTTCACAATCTCTGAAAGAAAGCTGCAATGAAGCAACATATTTATAAATGATGAACATGGTAAAACAATTATTTTTAGAAAAATTCAACCATACTACATCTAATTTTACCTTTAACGGCCCTCATCACTTACCGTCGCCGGAAGCCGAAGACAATGTTATTCTATGGGGAAATTTTCTTTACAAATAACTTATTAACTAATACATATTTTTAAATTCTGTTTTCACATTCAGAAAATTCCCAACTGTTAAATTGACGGACCTTTCTTAAAAGACCTTTCTTCTTGCAGTGAAGCAGAAAAAAAAAAAAAAAATCTCTGTTAGAGAATTTCAAACGTATTTTCTGTATTTCGTTCTTGCCAGATAGTATATATCTATATATAAATTTAGGAAAGGATTGTTTTTTTTCATATTTATTTTCAGAACAACAAAATAATTCATTTAGTAAAAATTTACGTTATTTGGGTATAATAATAATAATAATAATAATGTAAAAATGAATATTTACCACGATTACAACACAGTTAAAAAAATATTTAAGTTTCTGGTTAAACTGTTTGTTTAATCCATAGACCTATTATAAGAGTGGACGGAGCATTCCATTATTAAGGAAATATAAGTAAAGGTGGCAAAGATGAAACATGTGACTCCTGAAAAAGGTTATCTTTTCTGGCATTTATCGTGTTATTGGCAACTTTTTGTTCTTAATATAAATATTGTTATTATTATTATTATTATTAAAAGATACATCAAGCAAAACTTGTGTAAAACACTACAGCTGCTGAGATTTATTTTTATCTTGTTATATACACTTTCCAACAAAATCCAAAAGTGTTTATAATTTCGGTTTGTCTATACTCGCTTTAACTATCATAAATAATCATGGACATTTTTGAAATCGTATAAGGTATAATATATTTAAACTAGTTCAATTTAGAGAATTAAGTATAGCAATTATAAAAATAATTACTTAAAAAGAACGAAATAATAATATATTAAAAATAATCTTACCTGTGAAATAAAATCCTTATTTTACATAACTTCTAAGGCTTTTAAAGTACTTCTAATTACTATTTCTTGCTATAAAATTATTTTTAAATTCAAAACATCTAACTTTTAAAGTGAAATAATAATTTTAAAAGGAACTTTCAAAGAAAATGAAAAATGCCATCTGCTTAAGAAAAAGCAGAGTTTAGAGCATGGCGAGAATATTTCAATATTAGCCATTTTGGCTTCCTGTAGTTCAACAGTTACGTGACTTTTTTATGAGTTATCTTTGCCACTGAAAAAGGTTGCCATTGTCCCGTCCACTTTAATAATAGGTCTGTTGTCTAACCGCGCTCTGATTATCATAAATATTGTTAGAATGCCTTGAAACTGATATATGTATTCATTCTCCCTATCACCTCCCCCCCCTTTTTTTTTAAATGGTATAAATTGTAGCTCTAATTTCTGTACAGGAACACCGCAAGAATTCTAAATCATTACGCTAGAAAGCAGATTTTAGTGCCTCTGCAGAGCAGAAGACATAATGAAATTAATGTATATTATTCGTATGCACAAAAGCATGTTTTGTATAGAGAAGATAGTAAATAATTAGAATTAGTGATTGGTCTACAGGGCCAAACAAAAGTTTCAGGTACATTGAGAGATATAATTGGAAATTGCAGCAAACTTATTTTCTGTTGTTATGTTACGCGTTATAACAAAACTTAAGTTTAAAAGTTATCATTATTTCGATCTGTCTGTCTATCCCTTTGTATGCCTCTCCGTTCTGTAATTTCAGAAATGTATCCAAAATATAATATATATGTATATATATATATATATATATATATATATATAATAGTAATAAATAAATAAATAAATAAATAAAATAAATAAATGAATGAATAAAAATAAAAGGGCCCCCCGTGGCTGCGTGGTTATGTCACCCCACTGCTAATCGCCTTCGAGCGTAGGAGAGCGGATTCGATTCCCGTGCTGGCCATGGGTGTTTCTCAAATTCTTCGTACTGTAATTCCATCATGTGCTATCTGTCTTTATCTGGCGAAGATTTACAAGCGGGCTTCTAGAGTCAAGCATACAAATCTGATGTGTATCTTATCAATAAATAAATAAAAATAAAAATAGCACGTGGGACATTTTAGTTCTGTTATGAGTTTTTTAAAACACTTTACAACCAAGTTGAAAATTGTTTAGGACTTCAGTATGTCTCTCCGTGCTTTTATTTGTCTGTCGTCCGTCTATCTGTCCACCTGTCCACGCTCTACAATGTCCGTAAATATTTTGAGTACTTCTTTAAATCAATATTGTTATTTTAAGTTCTCTACGGCGTGTTCCCTGTTGGTTGGTTGGGTTTTTACGCCGCACTAGTGCTGCACAGATGGGCAATTGGCGACGGCCTGGGACTCACCCCTAGAGGTGGTCCGGAGACATGCCATCGCAATTTTGATCCTCCACGGAAGGGATGGTGCTCCAGCTTCGGTGACCCCCAGAGGTATAATTTTTGATGGGAACATGGAGGACATTGCGGCCACGATAGATTTTACGTGCGCCAGCCACCATTAGTGTACACGACATTCCCTATTGAAAATGGTGTAAAAAGGGCGACTGGTTTATGTATATATACATTCAAAAGAATGCCTATGAGTAAGGTTTTATGGGAGGTATTTTGAGACATTTTTATAAATCATTTTCAAATACTGAGCAAATAATAATAAGTTTGCATTTATTAATCATATGCACACACGCACACACAGACAGATACACAAACAAACACAAAAGGAAGAAAAAAAATTCGACAAAATATAGTATGATTAACATTATGGTTAACACGGCCATTCAAAAATAATCACATTCGTTAAAGGCTATAAGTTGCAAGGATTGCCATTTCATTTGTGTTAAGCGTTTATAGTACTTGCAATAATGTTTATAAGTGATTGTGACAGCAATTAGTCTGTCTGTCTTCGCTGTAATTTTCGTTAATATTTATGGAACACCTTGAATATAATTTGTATTATTCAAGTTTACTATGGAATGCTCTCTATTGAAAATAGTATAAATAGTGCAAATGGTTTTTCGTACAGGTACTCAAAAAAAATTTCGGATGTCTTACGATTTATGAGAGGTAAATTATTAAAATATCAGGGGGTCTGTCCAGAAGCAAACACGGGTCCGTTAAAGGACCCTTCACTTTTTATATCTTAAATTTTATAGACATTTTATATCTTAAAAAAAGGACCCTTCACAAAATTATTTATCCTAAAACAGGACCCTTCACAAAATTTTTATTTTAAATCAGGACCCTTTACAAAAAAATTTTTATCCTAAAAAAGGACCATTCGCAAAATTTTTCTTTTGCGAATGGACCTTTAGACCTTTAGACCTTTCATAAATCTCTCATTTTCAAAATTAATCTTCAGTGGGATGAACAGACTGCCTGAATATTCAGACGTTTTGTTGTATTTCTCCCGAAAAGCTGATAGTGAATTTCTAATTTATAAAGAGTTTCTATGCACTTGTGTGAGTTTAGTTCTATAAACCTGAACTGTCATTGTCAAAAAAAAAAACCTTAATTGTAATTTTATTTTTCAAAATTACTTTTTCACTGTTTCACAAAAAGAGGACCCTAGCCGAAAAGATTGGAAGAACTTTTTTTTTTTTCACAGTAAATTTAGATTCGCAAAATTACATGTAGAAATTTTCACAATTTCACAAAAACAGGACCCTGTGTGAAAAGTGTGGACCCCTGAGTATATTTTAATATCTTTATACTATATGCAACATAACAAAATGAATATGTATTGCTACGAAAAACTTTCTTGTCGACTTTCTTGTGTGAGAAAGTAGTTTGTAAAGAAACAGGCAGGTTCTAGTCGATGAATTTACTTTATTCAGCGTAACTTCTCGAATCAGTACAACAAAACTGCAATTCCAATTAATATAGTCCAATATGAACTGTTATTTCATCGAATATTCTGGTAGCACAGTCCAATGAAGTTGTCACTCGTACCATAAAAGTCACTATTTGATAAAATTTCAAGAACAATCCAAGAGAACAGTCACCTGTTTCACAGGGGCAAAGCAAATAGCAAATAATAAAGAGCAGAAATCTCTGCTAGCTCACGAACAAAATTCAATCGCTTGGAACATAGACTCCGAAGTGTAAGGCCGGTTTCTACTAGCGGTTGGAGCGGTGCTATTCAGAATCTTTTGATGTGGTCAGCCGGGCTCTAAACCTGTCGAACGTGGTTGGACGGACGGAGAAGTCCCCGGCACTAACCCCCTACTGAGATAATTGAGGGGCCAGAGGCAGATATCTTTGTCAATTTTGCATGCTTTCCTTTGAAGTAACTGCGCAATCTGATAAAAAGAGGTTACAACTGGTGACATGACATTTGGCTCTTTGTGTCGGGAGCGTGATTAATGGTTTTTTGAGCCTCGAAGTTTCAACCCCAGTGGAAACCAGCCTAGGCTGGTTCAAAAAACCATTAATCACGCTCCCGACACAAAGAGCCAAATGTTTTGTCATCAGTTGTAACCTTTTTTTTATCAGATTGCGCAGTTCAAAGGAAAGCATTCAAAATGGACAAAGATATCTGCCTCTGACCCCTCAATTATCTCAGCTGGGGGTTCGGGCCAGGGAATTCTCCCTGACAATCAACCCCGTCGAACCACGTCCAACCGCTTGACCATACGAAAGGATTCTGAATAGCGCCGCTCGAACCAACCTCCAACCACCCGCAGTGGAAACTGCGCTTAAATACTCAGAACAGTTGTTTGAACAAAACTGACTTGCAGTCATTTCACTCCCCGCGTAGAATTCACTCCTAATTATACCCTTTGGCGATGGGGCTTAGCGGTAGTTAGATCCAAAAATTCACAGAAAGTTCTAGATCTCGGACCCCACGCATAATAGAGCTTCGAAACTATAGGAAGCCTAAACTACTATTTTTAGCCAAATTTGGTCGCCATATCGCCAAATTCGTCGCCAAGACTAACTTCACAGAAAGGGAATGAACTGCCCCTTTTTTTTACTTTGCCTGTAAAACTACTTTCAATGCAACAGGACAACTGAGGCAGGGAAAAAGACTTAATCTGTTGTAACAGCATTTTTAAATAAAATGCACAAAAACCTTTTTCTTGTGAATTAAAGAATCACTAGCGTAATTGATTGTTTTGCAGAGTGATTGTGATTCATGGAGGGATATTATTACTCAGTGCAAATTTTCACTGTTGTGAGGATTTTTTAGTATATCGTATGGGACAAATGCAAAATTCAGGCGATGTATAAGGCTACATAAAAGCAACCTTTTTAATGCTTTCTCTTTAAAAATACAGCTATAAAGATGTTTTTATTAGAACCTTTACTGCATATACCTATAAACAAAATACAGTTCCCGCCGCTTATTAAAATCACATTCGTTCTGAGCCAAAGTGATTTTATTAAGCGGCTGATTTTTATATCCGGCGAACATTCCTGCAGTTAAGGAAAATGTATTACTTCCCTGAATTCGGAAAGAAACTTCAAAAGGTGACGAATAATGGAATTAGTAAACAATATTAATTAATTTTTGATAGATAATTAATTAATTTTTCTGCGATATAAATAAATTAAACGCATTCCAAGTTCCCATGCACTTTCGTTTCAGGAAAATCATCATTACTTTACCAAAAGTTCACGTTGTTCTTATAAATTTAAAATCTTTTCGTTTAAACCTCATGAATTATAGTAATTTTAAAATAAGAAAATGCCTTTTAATAATTAGAAATTTAAAAAAAAGTATATAATTTTAAACCAAATTTGTAACTTATTACTGCGTTTTGAAGAATGCGTTCCTTGAAACTGCTGAGGAGATAAGTGATGGGGCGGCGTGTTTATTTTGTAACTGTGCTGTAAGTTTAAAATCTTTGACAATGAGCGATAACAGAGGGATTGTTGTGCTTTAATTTCTTTTCTTATTTCAAGGGGAAAAAAATAATTACAATGTAAATAATAATAATAATAATAATAATAATAATAATAATGTGCATAAATGATATTTCGGGCTCCTGAGAAGATATTTTTGAGTTTATTAACCGGCGATGCTGGTTTTATTAAGCGGCGGCTTTAAAAGTAATTTGTGTTGATTTGATTCCGGTCCTGGCAATTTGATCAGATTAAGCGGCTAATTTTATTAACCAGTGAATTTATTAAGCGGTGGTTACTGTGTACTTTTGTAGGCTTGCTGTTTTTAAATATACTACAAAAACAATCACTACACGAGTGCAATATATAAGCAATCTATTATATATATATATATATATATATATATATATATATTATTATTATTATTATTATTATTATTATTATTATTATTATTATTTTAATAACGAAAAGAAATTTTTTTTTTGAGTTATCTTTCTTCCTAATTATAACAAAATGTTTGTTAAACTATCATAATGGAGGCAAAATACATTGAAGTTTAAACAGTACAACGAATATGTACATTTGCAAAGTATTTATAATCAATGCAAATCTCGTGATTTTTTATTCTTGTTAGGACTGAGGACTATTAGTCTCAATCTGTGATTTTTGTGGTGTCATTTTTCGATAGTTGGACATTTATCGAAATCTAAAATTTATCGAAAATATAATTGAATGATTTAAAAACGATGTCATAATTTGAAAAAGAAAAAAAAAAAAAAAAAAAAAAACTAATAGTCCTCCGTCCTAAACTAAATTCTGCTTTTGCCAAAATTTCATCAAAATATTTTTTTGTTGTTGTTTTGTCGAAAGAAAAAGAAAAGAGAATTAATAATAATCAGTATCGAAACAAACACTGTTAAAAAAGTTTTTTTTTAATGATTTTGAATTAGGAAATAAAAAGTGAGCGTAATAAAATAAAAATAAGTAAAAAAAAAAAAATGAATTTATAGATTTTTTTTTTTTTTAATCGTTCATTTTAAACTTCTGTGAAATTACTAAGATGATTAAAATATTTAGGTAAAATAATATTTATTTTATTTATTTATTTTGTCGCTTAGTGTGTATATATATACATATAAACAATGAAAGTTATCCTTATTTCAGTTGAGATTTGACTTTAAATTTTACTGCAATTTCCCATTTTCTAAAATTCAATAAAAATATTTTTTTTTTTTTTTTTTTTTTTTTTACTTTTCTGAACTTGACCATTCAAAAGCAGTTTTAGAATGTCTTAAATTTTGGACGGATTTCAACGGAAATCACTAATCGTCTTTGAGAGATTAGCCATTTTGAGTCTAAAAGATATCAAAGATATTCATTAATATTATACATACTACCTGGCGCTTTGGTATTTTAATAATTCAATATCTCCAATTACAATTAATTTTTTTATTCTTTTTTTCCCCTTCAGTAACATCCGTAAGCATGATTTTCAGTTATCAATCAGGTGAAAATTCTCAATCTAAGTATTTTTCAAAAGAATTCGTTAATACCATTTAAAATGAATAGTTGAACAGTGTAGATTGGTCGTAGTTTAAAATAAAGTTATCATTTTCTTACTCTAAAATAAATAAATAAATAAATAATCCTTAAATATATATTTTTTAATAATTGTGACTCCAAATACATCATCCTGTGAGTAATGTTTGTTTTTTATGGTTGTTTTCTGTTTGATTCTTTGATTTCTTGAAGTAAATAGTTTATTCCACTATATTCTTCATTTTTTAACTTCAATTAATTTCTTGTACGAAGGGTGCCCGTTAGCAATTTGATATTATAGCTGCTAACGAACGAAATCGTACATTAGTGCTCAACGGTGAAAAAGATCACCTTTGACGAATTTTTTTCACCGTCCTGAGCTTTTCCTAATTTAAAAAATATTTTGTTTACAATATTGTCTTAACTGTTTATTTTCTCATGGCTTGTTTGTCCCTTTAGATTTGTGTTTTCATGTCGTTTTTACGCACTGGCAAAATTATTAAAATTGCAACTAGCAATCTAGGAATTAATTTATGGTTAGATTGAAGTAAAAAAATAATTAAATCAAAAGTATAAATGTTTCAATAAATCACAATCAGTTTCCACAAGTTATTTAAATTTATTGTAATTTCATTCTTATTAATAAAATTAAACATAATTTATACGTCTCATTAATATATTAAAACCAATGCAACATTTACAATGAGATAAAAAATACAAAACTTTTAAAATACATTTTAATTAAAAACATTAAAACACAAGACAGACGTTTCGGCTAGAACACTAGCCCTCAGTGTCAAACATACAAGCACAAACAACAATTACAAAAATTCATAATACATCAGGTGAAATTAGATTAAAGGAACATAAACGCTCATATAAAACAGGAGATTTAAGATAAAAACTCGTAATCCATTCTCTCAATAGTGATCCTATTCCGGATTTTGAAAACTTTAAAATTTTAGCTTCTAATGTAAATATCTATGAATCCCGTGTTTTCCTAGAGGGCGCTTTTACCAAAATGCCACATTCTGCCTTGAACGAGACTAAAGCTATTCCTCCTGAATATTTAAATCTTGCTATGATGTACTATGAATTTTTGTAAATGTTATTTGTGCTTATATGTTTGACACTGAGGAGGGCTAGTGTTCTAGCCGAAACGTCTGTCTTGTGCTTTAATGTTTTTAATTAAAATGTACTTTTAAAGTTTTAAAATTTTTGTATTTTTTATCTCATTTTAAATGCTACATTGGTTTTCATTCTTATTGGTCTATGTGGTTTCAGTGATCGTATATCTGTTGCTTGGCTTTCACTCCGATTAACAATTCATTTATATGTATATATATATATATATATATATTACACACAACCACTCAGAAACTTACATGCACCAGACATCTGAATTACATCCAATTGATCCATAAAAGGTAAAGAAAATAATCTGGTGTGTCACTCACACGACTTTCTCTTACCCTGAAATTTAATACAATAAATACAGGTTGCAGATTAATAGGTAAGATAACGAGTACTGTTATGTAAACCTATGTTAAACAATTCATATCAGGCTTCTGAAGAGTTTTATATGATAATTAGTTCTGTGGGAGGGAGGCTACTGCCCCCCTCAACCCCCCGTTTCATTAATGCACCTACATTTATATAGAATTTAATTCGGTTATTAAAAAATAAGTCTGTTTTTAAAAAATAATTTATTAAATTTATTATTTAAAAAAATTATCTTTCATGATAATGCAGACGATTTCCATATTAGAGAAGTAGTATAACACCAAATATCCAAAAAAAAAAAAAAAACTCCATTTTATTCTCAAAAAAAAAAAAAAAAGTACGATTTTTTTTCTAATTTTTTTTTTTTTTTTTTTTTTTTTTTCGTTAAAAGTAAAAAAAATCGATAACTTTATTTTAAATTATCGCAGATCGATGGTTCAACCATTCGTTTTAAAGGTATCGGCGAGCTCTTTTGAAAGATACCCATCATGAAAATTTACTCCCCTCGAGAGGGGACTTCCCCCCCAGGGGGGGGGGAGGCGAGGCTCCTACATACACAAAAAAATTTTCACAGTTAACTATCTCTATTACAATACATATATATTCGTTTCATTTGGTTTAGTGCAGTCTATAGACGTTAAACTGTACTTTCCTGCAAATTCCCCCATAGACGCAATGTATTAGAATTTTTTTGATTGTCCCTGTACACAAACCATTGGCTTGATCTTAACGAAAAGCTTACTGTAGCATCCCTATATGATACACATTTAGAATACCAAGTTTGAACTTTCTGCCTTAATTTGCTTTTGAGATATGCTGATAACAGACAGACACACAGACACACAGACATACAGACAGACACACACACAGACATACAGACACACAGACATACACACAGACCATTTGCTAAAAACATGATTTTCGTATTCAGGGCACCTCAAAACGTGTAAATATAACAAAATCTCGCGTTCGAAAATTTGACCCAAAAACAATACTTTCTCTACCTTATAGGTAAGAGAAAGTAAAAAAGTATTAAGGATGTCCATTAAAAGCCCTGAATATTATGTACTAATTCTAGATATCTATTAGATGTTTAAATGTAGACGAAATTTAGACATGCTCTTTTCGATATCTAATAGATGTAACATGTTAGATCAAAACAAGATTTAGATATTTTCAATATCAATTAGATGTAATAAGTCCAATTATTCGATATTTGGAGATTTAACAGACATCTAATGGATGTAAAAAAGATTGACATTTGTCGTGCTATTAGATATTTGTAGGATGTTTATAGAAGTCTGACGGATCATTTTTCTTAACTTTTATAGATATTTATCAAGTTTTATAGATGTCTTATGGATGTAAGTGGCTGTGTCGGATATATTTTATGTGGGCTGTAGGATACAAAATTGGATTTCTTTCGACATTTTAGTGTTACCTTTCTCTGAAATGTGAATCGTCTGCATTCACCATGGAAGATACAGTCGGAACCGCTTAAACAAATATCTACCGTTCCAACTATATTAATTCGATTATGCGGGAAAGACTAGAAACGCAAATACATGTTTAACTAGAGTGATTTTATGCTTACATGAAAAGATAAATGGTCGATACCTCTTTATTATTTAAATATTTAACTAAAATTTTACTAAGTTAAAATATTATAGTAATTTATATATGCAATTTATGCTGGAATAAATACAAAATAAATAAAGTATACTTACAATTTTTATAAAAAATAAATAAATAAATAAATAAAAACAGTTATGATTGATTATTTTGACATAGACTTAACTGAACACTTTTTCGATTTCTTTTCCAGAAGCACATAGATTATAATCGCTCCGATGAGGTACAAAATTACGATGAATAGTATTAAGGATTTTACAACTTCATCTATCGTTGGAGGCGGATCTACTTGTTCTTCTTTATTACTTTCATTTAAAGATTTTTATTGAAAGATTAATATTTTTATCTCTTTCTGTTTCTTCATCTTTATCCACCATCTATGAGTTCATAACGTTCTATTTCAATCATCTGAAAACTTAAAAAATCTGTGATTTCTAATTCCTGGAGATCGTTTGTATTTTAATTTCTAATTTCATATCAGCTGCTGATTTTATAAATTTGTTTTATCACCAATTTTTATTACCTCGGCAGGAATACTGTCTTATGTTTAAAGGACCTTAGTTATGTAAGATTTTTTTAAAAGAAGAACGGATTTTTTTTTTTTTTTTTTTTTTTTTGAGAATGAGAGGAAAAATCGGCTGAGAAATAGAGAAATTTTATTTAAGAAACGTCGAGTGTCTATGCGATTAAGCGGGGTGGTGTTGTAAAAAATATTTCTTTAAGCGAGGAAATTTAACATTACTTCTATGGGGAAAAATCGGTTCTATCACCTTATATTCTTATAAGCGGGGTATTCGATTATCCGTTACCCGATTAAGTGGGGACGACTGTAATTTTAATAAATAATTTGTGCTACATGAATTCGTTTAAGAAAATTTTTATTAATTACAACTAGTATCATAAATGTAAAAAAGGAATGAAAAAAAAAAAATAAATAAATGAAAATTTTAAAAATATACTATCAAAATTATATTACATTCGAAGCAATCAAACTAAATCCTTTCTCTGTTAGAATAGCTGACTCATTTTTTTTTTTAACTCCGCTTATCATTGTTGCTGAAGGTTCGGCGTCACACTGTCTCATAAAACCCATCCCATATCAGCCGACTTGACTGATAACCAAAATCTGACCCATAAAAACGAAAATCCTATCAAAGTAAAACTGACGTTATAGGTACATCGATAAAGAACGTCCGGGTTACAGGGCGCAAGAGAGATTTACGGAATTTTATTGGATGCATTGGATAAACAGTGTCTGGCACTTTTATCTCCGAAAACAAGTTACTGCTATTCCGAATGAAGAATCCAAATCAATACCAACAGATTTAAAATCAAATGTATCGTAGTTGAGAAATCTTGATAATAATATGTATTAGAGATTCTGTTTCCTTTTCCTTTTTAATTTAATAGATCTTAAATTGGTCAATTGCTGAAGAACTGTCTTGTAATAAAAACCTTTTTATTTCGTTGTATACAACTGTGTCGACTGATGGCAATTATTATTATTATTATTATTATTTTAATTTTAAGGTGGAAAAAATCTGGAGTGACTCCACACGACTTTCCGAACACTGAGTAATTAACAGTTTTGTAGATAAAGTAAAGAAAGAGGAGTTGTTATACAAACAAAACAGAGAAAACTATAACAGAGTGTTTGAGTATTTTTCTCCATATATTACACGATGTTTTATTTAACGCTACTGAAATTTGAGTCCATAGATCATAATGATAAAGAATTCTTCGTCGTGTCCCTGTAAAAACCTATAGATGCTAGATTCACCAAAATGCTTATAGTTAGTGCAACAGTGATTTATAATATTCATATAAATTTTCACCTCAATTGAATAAGGCGTTTAGATGCTATCGCACTTTTAAAAATTTGGTCCCATACGCCATAATGATAAAGAATTTTTCTTTGTGTCCCTGTAAAAAAAAAACTATAAGTGCTAGATTCACCAAAATCCATAGGGTTCGTACTATGGTGACTTACAACATACGTACCAACTTTCAGCTTATTCGAACAAAGCGTTTAGACGCTAGCGTGTTCACTCACAGACATACACACATACATACACACACACATACATACATCATCACAAAAATAGTGAAAACGGACTCAGGGGACCTCGGAACGTATAGAAACATCAAAATCTCCAATTCGGATTTTTGACATGATTACAATACTTTCCTCACTATAGTGTTCGGAAAGAAAAATAGTAATAAAGTAATTATAATAATGAAAATAACAATAAAAATTGGATAAACACATTTTTTAGTAACATAATAGGAAGAGATTATATAATTCTTTATCTACTTCTAAATAGAACGTTCGAACTGGTGTTTCCCCTACCCCAAATGCTGTTTCTATTTCCTGGTCTTTCACCATTTTCTAACTGTCCTTCTCTGCGTCATTTACTGACTCTACTTTAAAATATGCAAAAGTAAATTTTTCCGAAGGTGGGTTTTTACTAAAACGTTTGAATTTTCTTACTAGTCATTACTTATTTGGCTTCTAAGAGCTTATATTGCGAAAACGAATCGCCAGTCTGGTATTTTCTTAAAAATAAATAAATAAGTAAATAAATAAATAAAAATAAAAATTACTAGTATAGTACGTTGTGGCCACCACATGACTTTCTTCTATATTTTCCTATACAAATTCACTCAGTAAAAATAATTTATTAAAATTAGTATTTAAAAAAATTATCTTCCGTGATAATGCAGACGATTTCTATATTAGAAAAGTAGTATAACATTAAATATCCAAAAAAAGTCAATTTTATTGTCAATATTACATTAAAAAAGAAAAAAAATCGATAACTTTATTTTAAATTATCGCAGATCGGTGGTTCAACCATTCGTTTTAAAGGTATTGGCGAGCTCTTTTGAAAGATACCCATCATGAAAATTTACTCCCCCTCGATGGGGGACTTTCCTCCAGGGGGGGGGGGGCGTGACTCCTACACATACAAAAAAATTTCCCCAGTTGCTTATCTCTATTATAAATAATTCTTGTAAATTTCATAATGATTACTAAAAAATAATTCTCTTTATGCACATTTATACAAAATTTTGTCCTATATCACCATGATAAAAATTTTAGAAAAAGTGGGATGGCAACGTAACCTGTAAGACAATTTTTGCCAAAAGTTGATAGGCACTCATTTATGTCAAGTTGCAACTACATACCAATTTGTATGAAAGTATGTGCTGTAGTTCCTGAGATACAGTTGCCACAAAATTTTGTCACACACACAGATAGACAGACAGACAAACAGACAGACATTTTCTAAAAATGGTCAAATCGTGTTCTACAGCTCTCAAAACATGTAAATCCATCAAAAACCCGAGGTCGAAAATGTTTACGAATCCAATATTTTCTTCTATTGAATATAGAACAAAGTAAAAATATACAGGGTGACTATAATTAAACTTGGCCTATTCAGAGCACTCTGTAGCTCTAACTAAAATGCAAATTTGTATATAGCCATTTCAAAGAATGCGCTCTAGGGATCTGGAAAAAAAAAAAAAAAAAAAAAAAAAAAATTAATTTCTTTCCGACGGGGACATACATCAAAAAATCAAACAAGAATTACAGTCAAAATGCTTGAAATTTTTTGTAATAAATAAATGTGGTATATTTCAAGCCATATCTACATTTAAAACTGTTATTCTTACATTTTGCACAGGTTTTTGTAGCAAAATTTTACAGATGACAGAGAATTTACTCGTTCATTTTCCACTCCTTGACCGGCCCGTTTCCCCGATCTTAATCTGTGGGCTTTTTGGTTATGGGATCATTTAAACAGTTTGGTTTTTAAAAGAAATTTGGAACTTTGGCTGACTTGAAGGACCGTCTATAATGAAGCATGTGCGGGTTGAACGCACTATTCATCGGCTGCAGATTTTACAGATGAATGGTGGGATCTACATTGAACAATATGATCGCCGTCGATAAACAATATGCAACTTGTGACAAATAACAATAAAATTTGTAGTAAATAAAGTAGTTTGTGTTAAAATTTGTAGCTTGTTCGTATTTTGGTGCACTTCCACTCGGAGGGGTAATTTTAAAAATTTTATTTATTTATTTATTTTGCAGATCTCTACAGCGCATCCTTTGAAATGTCTATATACAAATTTTCGACTCAATATTCATTTTAGTTAGAGCTACAGAGTGCTCTAAATAGGCCAAGTTTAATTATGGCCACCCTGTATTTTTTTTTAACTTATTAAGCATTTTCTTTAAATGAAAATTTTATTGATTTTCACTTGTACGTCCTCTCTTGAACTCTTTGCCATTAAATATCAACCAATCAACCAAATAAACCGTATAAAACTGTATTTTGATATTTAAAAAAAAAAAAAAAAAAAAAAAAAAAAACTTTAAAATAAACTAAAACTCGTTACAATTACACAAATAAATATGCGGTTTTATCCTTAATAAAATTTTATTACTTTCTTCTATATTCAATAAAAGAAAGTATTAGATTCATAAAATTTTCAACCTCGGGTTTTTAATGGATTTACACGTTTCGAGAGCTGTAGAACACGATTTGACCATTTTTAGAAAATGTCTGTCTGTGTGTGTGTGACAAAATTTTGTGGCAACTGTATCTCAGGAACTACTGCACAGAATTTCATACAAATTGGTATGTAGTTGCATCTTGACATAAATTAGCGCCTATCAACTTTTGGTAAAAATTGTCTTACAGGTTGTGTTGCCATCTCGCTTTTTCTAAATTTTTAACATGGTGATATAGAACAAAATTTTGTATAAATGTGCATAAAGAGAATTATTTGTTAGTAATCATTATGAAATTTACAAGAATTGTTTATAATATAGATAGTCAACTGGGAAAATTTTTTTGTATGTGTAGGAGCCTCGCTAACCCCCCCCCCCCCCCCTGGGGGAAAGTCTCCCCTCGAGGGGAGTAAATTTTCATGATGGGTATCTTTCGAAAGAGCTCGCCAATACCTTCAAATCGAATGGTTGAACCATCGATCTGCGATAATTTAAAATAAAATTATCGATTTTTTTCATTTTTAACAAAAAAAAAAAAAAAAAAATTTTTTTTTTTTTTAATACAATATTGGCAATAAAATTGACTTTTTTTTTATATATATTTATTATTATACTACTTCTCGAATATGGAAATCGTCTGCATTATCATGCAAAGTAATTTTTTTAAATAATAATTTTAATAAATTATTTTTATTGAGTGAATTTGTATAGGAAAATATAAAAGAAAGTCATGTGGTGGGCACAACATACTAGTTTTTATTTTGACATTTTATTAAAAAAAAAAAAAAAAAGGAAAACTCTGAACGGCCCCTATTTACCTAGATAAAGCTAAGTTTAACCTATTTACTGCCATCCTTAGGGGCGAAAAATGCCAGATCACCGCATGGTATTCACCTATTCTATAAGTAAACAAAGAGTTCTAAAGAAACGGACTGTGTCAGTTACTCTTCGTTCAGACTGCTGACTTAGCTTAACATTGACTTTGACATATTGTCTTGACAATTTGATACTTTACTTAAATTGAAACTGGGCACATTTTAACGTTTTTTAATCCTTACTTATTCGTCAATGCGTGAAATTGGCAAGTTTTTTGTAACAAAGCTAAAAAAAAAATAAAAAAAAAAATAAAATTACACTATTATAAATGTTACGTTTTATGTAAGTAGGGTTTTGTTTTAAAAATTATGTCCTTCTTCATAATTACTTACATTACCCTACTACTATAGGTAATGGAAGCAATGTATTCGGTCGAAAAATTCAATTTCGAGTTTTCACCTGACTTACACGTTTTAAGGCCTCCTGAGTCCAAACAAGTACAGTTGGTAAGAAAAGTGACCGAACGCTAGCAAAAATTCCTATGTAAAAAAAAGTACAATTCATACGGTTTTGTTAAATAAATCCTTATGGAATCATGTTCTTACACTGACTAAGAACAGGATTCGACAAGGATTTATTTAACAAAACCGTATGAAGTGTACTTTTTTTACATAGGAATTTTTGCTAGCGTTCGGACACTTTGGTTACCGACTGTAGTTTTTGGCAATTGGACAGTGTGTGTGTGCATGCATGTGCGTAATTTTCTGGATATAATATCTCCGAAACTTATAAAGATAGAGCTACGAAACTTCAGAATTGAGACAGGTCTGGTATACAGATGAATTTTCGAAATTTTGATGAAAATTAGAAAACCAGAGGTGGGTCATCGGAAACCGGAAGCGGGGCTGTAAGTCCGTATCTCAAAAACGGCTGTAACGATTTTCTTCAAATTTGCTGAATAAACACTTTATTACACACCCTTTTGATTGGCATAGTTGGTTATTTCAAGAAAATTGACAGGTGTTCTGTATAAATAGCTCAATTTTAGGTCTTGAAAGCGCGTTCCTTTAAAAACGGTCGTACGGATTTTTTTTCAAACTCGTCATGTTGACTCCCTTTTAAATATCGCTTTTGTATGTAATTATTGTTTTCCAGTCAATAATTGAATATTCCAAGTTTTTGTGAAAGCCTGTATCTCAAAAACGGCTCTAGCGATTTTCTTGAAAATTGTTACATAAATCAATTTTAGATATCCTTTATCATGTATTACGTCGTTCCTACAAGAAAATAAACAGTCATCCTGTTTAGGTAGGTCAATTTTAGATCTCGGAAATTGGTGTTTTAAAAAATAACTCTACCATTTTTTATTACTTTCTCTTACCCATAAGGTAGAGAAAGTATTGTTTTTGAGTCAAATTTTCGAACGCGAGTTTTTGTTATATTTACATGTTCCGAGGTCCCCTGAATACGAAAATCATGTTTTTAGCAAATGGTCTGTGTGTATGTCTGTGTGTATGTCTGTTATCAGCATATCTCAAAAACAAATTATGGCAGAAAGTTCAAACTTGGTATTCTAAATGTCTATCATATAAGGATGCTACAGTAAGCTTTTCGTTAAGATCAAGCAAATGGTTCGTGTACAGGGACAATCAAGAGAATTCTAATATGTACATTACGTCTATGGGGGAAATTGCAGGTAAGTAGAGTTTAACGTCTATAGACTGCACTAAACCAAATGAAACGAATATATATTTTTTGTAATAGAGATAGTCAACAGGGAAAAAAAATTGTGTATGTAGGAGACTCGCCTCATCCCTGGGGTGGGGGGGGGGGAAGTCCCCCCTCGAGGGTAGTAAATTTTCATGATGGGTATCTTTCAAAAGAGCTCGCCAATACCTTTAAAACGAATGGTTGAACCATCGATCTGCGATAATTTAAAACAAAGTTATCGATTTTTTTTTTACTTTTAACGAGAAAAAACTTGGATAAAAAACCGTATTATTATTATTATTATTATTATTATTATTATTTAATATTGAGAATAAAAGGGACTTATTTGGATATTTAGTGTTATACTACTTCTCTAATATGGAAATCGTCTGCATTATCATAAAAGATATTTTTTTTAAATAAAAATTTTAATAAATTATTTTTTAAAAACAGAATTATTTTTTAATAGCCGAATTAAATTCCATATAAATGTAGGTGCATTAATGAAACGGGGGGTTGAGGGGGGTGTTAGCCCCCCTCACACAGAACTAATTATCGTATAAAACTTTTCCGAAGCCTAATTTGAATTGTTTAACACAGGTTTACATGACAGTTCTCCTTATCTTACCTATTAATCTGCAACCTGTATTTATAGTATTAAATTTCAGGGTAAGAGAAAGTCGTGTGAGTGACACACCAGATTATTTTTCTTATTTTTTAACTTGCTATCTAAACTTTGTTTTATATGTCTTTACACGTGTATTAAGTGTCTCATACCGGAAAAATTTTGGAATAACACTTCATTAGGTCAATTTTATGCATTCTGATCCTATTATCTCAAAAAAAAAAAAAAAAAAAAAAAAAAAAGGTGCATATAATAAGTGTAATATTGGGTAATGGAAGTCGTATGGTTGTTTCGCACCAGATTTTTTTTTGTAATTGTGGTTAGAACATTGGGGTAAAGTAATTTTAGCAATATGCACACTCATCGAAAACCAGAATTTATAGTCACATTTCCTACGATTTCTTTGACGAAATTGAGAATTCCATATGCTTTCATTCATTTATCTTATTTTGATCTTTATGAACCTTCTCATTAATTACATTGATTTTGCTCGTTTTTTATCAGTTCATATTATGGTAATTTTCTGCAAGTTTTAACATACGTGGGTGCGTGTGTTTTATTACCGTCCGTTTTATTAACGTTTTATTATTACCGTTTTATTAACGTACCGTCTTCAGTGCAAAAAGGATTCTGAATCAGGAGAAGTGCTCGTATTTATAGGAGAGGGGCCGGATTTAGTTCAACCAATAGGATTACGGGAAAGGTGGGGAGAGTGGCCAATAGGAATTTAGGAAAGTTAGCAGTGTAAACAGTAGAAAAATTAACCCTACAAGGCTCAATTTTTTTTTAGTGCGCGACCAAAATATATAGGTTGTAATTAGTGATCAGAAGATAGGGAAA
Organism: Salticus scenicus; assembly: GCA_963930645.1. Taxonomy (NCBI): domain Eukaryota; kingdom Metazoa; phylum Arthropoda; class Arachnida; order Araneae; family Salticidae; genus Salticus; species Salticus scenicus. The sequence continues at coordinate 264,078,999 of OZ005658.1, forward strand.
ACGTATAAAAATGAAAATAAAACCATATTTTACGAAAAATACAACTTTTTAGCTCAACGTACCGTATGTGGAACATACATAAAAATATGATTTACTAATACTTTTACTAAAACAACTTACCTCTGCAAAATATACACTTCGTTATAACACACAGTATATATTTTTTTTTTTTTCGAGTCAAAACTGTTCAATAACTATTCTTTTTTTTTTTTTTTTTTTAATTCAGACAAACGACTAACGTATCACTTTCATTCAAATTTCACACTGAGTGCACTATAACAAAAACACGAACAGCATATTTAGGTAAAGATTCGTAATACTACATTGCTAAATGCTAGTAGCTTCTATCAAGATGTCAAGAGATGTCGCTACTAATAGTTTTATAGCTATAGGAACGATTAAAGTCAGTGTTCCACATATGGAACTGGGTGCCTTGTAGGGTTAAGAAAATGTGGGCTGAATGTAAAATTTCCAACAGTCAGGCAAATAGGGAATAGCGAAATCACAATTTACAAGTTTTTTTTTTTTAATTTTATAAATATGAAAAGCTTCAAATAAGTCGAGTTCATGAATGGATTTAGGTCTGCAAATTATTTTAGCTGAATTAAATTTAAAATTATGATTTTCCTCCCAGCAATATTTAGAAATAGCCGATTTGTTGGTTTCTTGTTTGCGGATGTAATTCATATGTTCTTTTAGACGTAGTAGTTTATTCGGGTTTTAATATTCCAACACCAAGTCTCCTGTTATTATATTGTTAATTTCCTTATTTTTGTGTAGTATTAAAAATTTTATTATAGAATTTATGTATCTAAATTCTTTTGTGAGTCTTATCTTGTATACAAACCAGTAACTATTTATTCTATCATTTGCAGTTAGGAAATGTACTTTAAAGTACTCTGAAAATATTTATGAAAATGACAATATATATCCTATCAACAGATAGGACAGACAGATAAATTCACGAATTTATAAACAACTTTCAATTTTGTTAGAAATTGTTAAAAATTAACGCTTGCTGTTAGGTCATTGCACAAAACTGAAGCATTACTAAAGAAAAATCTTGATAAAATATGTATTATACAGTAACCGCCGCTTAATAAATTCACTAGTTAATAAAACTAGCCGGTTAATCTAATCAAATTGCCAGGACAGGAATCAAATCAATACAAACTACTTTTTAAGCCACCGCTTAAAAAATCAGCATCGCCGGTTAATAAACTCAAAAATATCTCCTCTGCAGCCAAAAATATCATTTAAGCGCACTAAAAAAAATTTGTATTTAAAAAAAAAAAAATAAATAAAGAAAGAAAGCACAGCCTTTTGTTATCACTCATTGTCGAAAATTTTACACTTGCAGCATAGTTACAAATTAAACGTACCCCATAATTTATCTCCCTAACAATTTCAAGAAATATTCTTCGAAGCGCAGTAATAAGTTACAAATTTGATTTGATTTGCAGATGATGTACACATATATATATATATATAGAGAGAGAGAGAGAGATAGATAGATATATTAATTTTTAAATTAAAAAAGACAGTTCCTAGTTGTTATTTTGAAATAACTGTAAATCAAGAGGTTTAAACGAAAAGATTTTAAATTTATCAGAAAAGCGTAAACTTTTGGTAAAGTAATGATGGTTTTACTCAAAGGAAAACGCCTAGGAACTTGGAATGCGTTTATTTTACCTATATCGAAGGAACAATTAATTAATTATCGATCAAAAATTAATATTGTTTACTAATTTCAATATTCGTTTCCTTTTGAAATTTCTTTCAAAATTCAGGGAAGTAATGCTTTTTCCTTGAGTGCAGGAATGTTCGCCGGATATAAAAATCAGCTGCCTAATAAAATCACTTTGGCTCAGGACGAATGTGATTTTAATAAGCGACGGGAACTGTATATTGCTAAAATAAAACTAAACGCTAATGAAACGAAAAAAAAAAAAAAGTATTCGTCATTATATTCTGTTCTGTGTTGCTTAAAATCCGACATAAAGACAAATCGTGGTCAGGGTTTTATAATAGAATTTAAGAGGTATTGAATGTAATTATTATAGAATGAAAAAGCTCGCTCTTTACTTCTCCCCAGAGTATAACGTAGTGCAATAGTTTCAGCCATACGAACAGAAAATAAAAATGAAGTAACATTTTTATGTCTTTTTTTTTTCTTTTGTACAAATTTAAAGAGACATTGTAATTATGAAAGAAAGAAAAGAATATTATATAACTCAAAAACTATTAATTTTTGCATTTGGCATTTTGTAGTTTATAACCTCTTTTTCGGTCGAAACGTGACCAGACCACCCACATTCCAGATGTACAAGATTTAGCATAGTTGTTTACATGACGTCTATACATATGTATGTACGTATGTACATTGTAAGAAATTTTAGCAGAAAACTACTGGTAATCTATTATCTTAAGTCTTATTTAAAATTACAGAGAAATAATTACAAGATAAAAAGAACTTTATACACCAGGTCTTTAAATTTTTTGTTGAATCATATAAACGCTACTGAAGGCAGCGAGAACCCGAAGAAATTGGATAAAAGTATTAAAAAAATTCCTTGCTATCGTGTTTTAAGCTATTATAAAAGTTTCAAATGGCTATCTAGCCGGGAAGTTAGTTAAAAGTTGATTACAAGTTTTGTACTGGTAACGCTGCCGAAGGCAGCAGGGTCCAGAAGCAATTGATTAAAAATATTTTTGAAATGCATTTTCACCGTATTCTGAACTATTCTGAAAGTTTCAAATATCTAGATACTCGGGAAGTTAGTTAAATAAATTTTCTGTTGAATCATATAAACGCTTCCGAATACAATAGGGACCTGAAACAGTTGACTAATAGTGTTTAAAAAAAATGTATTGTCACCGTGTTCTGAGCTATCCTGAAAGTTTCAAATATCTAGCTAGTCGGGAATTTCGTGAAAAATCGATTGCAAGCTTTGTACTGGTAACGCTGCCGAAGGAGGCAGGAACCTGAAAAAGTTGGTTAAAAATATTTTAAAATGCATTTTCGCAGTATTCTGAAAGTTTCAAATGTCTTGCTACTCAGGAAGTTAGTTAAATAAATTTTCTGTTGAATCATATAAACGCTGCCGAAGGCAGTAGGGACCTGAAGCAGTTGACTAAAAGTATTAAAAAAAGTATTGTCACCGTGTTCTGAGCTATCCTGAAAGTTTCAAATATCTAGCTAGTCGGGAAGTTAGTGAAAAATCGATTGCAAGTTCTGTACTGGTAACGCTGCCGAAGGCAGTAGGAACCCGAAACAGTTGGGAAAAAGAATTAAAAAAATGCATTTTTACCGTGTTCTGAACCATTGTGAAAGTTTCAAATGTCTAGCTAATCAGGAAGTTAGTTAAATAAATTTTCTGTTGAATCATATAAACACTGCCGAAGGCAGTAGGGACCTGAAGCAGTTGACTAAAAGTATTAAAAAATGTATTGTCACCGTGTTATGAGCTATCCTGAAAGTTTCAAATGTCTAGCTAGTCGGAAAGTTAGTGAAAAATCGATTGCAAGCTTTGTACTGATAACGCTGCCGAAGGAGGCAGGAACCCGAAACAGTTGGCTAAAGGTATTAAAAAAATGTATTTTCACCGTGTTCTGAACTATTCTGAAAGTTTCAAATGTCTAGCTAGTCGGGAAGTTAGTTAAATAAATTTTCTGTGGAATCATATAAGCGCTGCCCAAGGCAGCGGGACCAAAATAGTTGACTAAAATTATTAGAAAAATGTATTGTCACCGTGTTGTGAGCTGTCCTGAAAATTTCAAATATCTAGCTAGTCGGGAAGTTAGTTAAAAATCGATTGCAAGATTTGTCCCTGACAAACACACAAACAAACAAACAAGAATCGAAGTTAATAAAAAAAAAAAAAAAAAAAAAAAAAAAATGGTAAAATAAACGAGGATGTTAACTAACAAATCTATGTTATATATGCATTTAAATAGATAATATTAATTTAACTAATCATTGGAGGCAATACATTTTTAACTTAGAATACTTTTCCTAAAGTAGAAACTTTCATTTTTAATTTTTATTGAGAAATTAAATAAGTAAAATAAGTAAAAATACGGAATAAATATAAAAAATCTCGATTATTTACTTTTGACTACGAATTATTGTAAATTTGCAGAGATTCTAGATAAATATTTCAGTAAATTTACAGAACTGCTTTACAATGTACCCAATATGTATGTTTTTTTTTTTTTTAGTTCCCCATCATACTATAGGTATGGGGAACTTAGGTAATCGTGAAAATTTTCGACCTCGGTTTTTTTACTTTTCTACACGTTTTCAGGTGTGAGGAATCCGAAAATGACAAAATTTCTATGGTGTCTGTCTGTAGGGTGTCTGTTAGTGTGTTAGTGGGTTAGTGTGTTAGTCTGTTAGTGGGTCAGTCCGTTAGTTTGTTAGTCTGTGTACACGATATCTCAAGAACAAATTGTCGCAGAGAGGTCAGATCAGTTTTAAAATATTACTTTCGACACTGGCAAGAACCCTATTCATTTGCAACATTCGAATTTAAAAACTTCGTAAGTTATTAGATATTTACGATTTTCTTAACATGGGAGAATAGGACAAAAATTCACTTAAACGTGCATTAAATGAAAACTTTTTACTGTAAAAATGTCAGACCAGTTTTAAAATATCAGTTTTGATGCCGGAATGAACATCAGTAACTATAAATATGCTACTTTGAAAATTTCGCAAGTTACTGGAAATTTACGAATTTCTTAACATGGCAAGGAAAAAATTTCACATAAACGTCAATTTTGAGAGATATTTTCATCGTAAAGATGTCAGACTACTTTTGAAATATTATTTAGGACACTGGCATGAATATTAATGACTATGAATTTTCCAATATAAAGATTTCGTAAGTTATTGGAAATTTACGAATTTCTTAATATGTCAGAATAGAGCAAAATTTCACATAAACGTCAATCTTGAGGGATATTTTCAGCGTAAAGATGTCAAACCACTTTCGAAATATTATTTAGGATACTGGCAGGAATATCATAGGCTATGATTTTTCCAATTAAAAAAAATTCGTAAGTTATTTGGAATTTACGATTTACTTAACATGTCAGAATAAGGCAAAATTGATCATAAACTTCCATTTTGAGGATCCTAAATACATTAGACAAATTCAAAATTAAGTTTATGATATTTGTTTGAACATGATTGAATACAAATATTCTACTAGGAAACTTTCGTAAATTATTCGTAATTTACGATTTTATCAACATAGCGAAATTGTAAATTTTTCATATAAATATGAATTTTGAGGATTATTGCATTGGAAATAGTAGCATGAAAACTAAACAACGGACTTGACCCTGACAAAATAAATTAATAGATTAGAATAAGATAAATATATCGAACTGAACGGTGGATAGCCTATTAGACGGGGATTTCATTCTGTCACTGTATCAAGCTTTGGTCAAATTCATTTCTTTTAACATGATTATAATATGTCTCGCACTAGAAATTTCTGAGAATATAAATATGATGGGGAACTGAGCAGAGTCCACCTATGCCAACTAGTTTTTTTTTTTTTTTTTTTTTTTTGTTGAAACAACAAAATGTTCTTAAGGCTATATTATAAAAAAAAAAAAAAAAAAAAAAAAAAAAAGACAATATTTTAGTTGTTTACGCTGTAAAACAATTTGCTAAATCAATATAAATTTTTGGTGATACAGCTTCAATAAATTTTTGTTGGTTAAAAGAAAAAAACATCTTCTGTGTATGAACATACATATGTAATTATGCTCAAAAACTGTTAATCGTATAGCGTTAAAAAATTTGAATGTAGTACTGTGATAACATTTAGCTTTGCGTCTTTCGTTTTACAGTCACTAAATGCTGTTCCGTTTCAGAGATATTTACGATAATTCAAAAAGAGTTAGCCGTAGAAAGTAAAAATTTAATATTTAAAAAATATATAATGCTTAATTGTGCTATTCCTCAGGTAGCGCAACTGCTCCCCAAAAAATCCTTAGGATGTCCTTCTGACGTCTTGTTCTTCCTAGGACGTTCGGTCGAAATTATGAGAAAAATTTGGAATGATTCCACTCGACATTCCGAATATTAAGTAATTAACGGTGGTAAAGTAAGAGATGATATTAAATAAACAAAAGAGAAAATTATAATGAGGTATATAAGTATTTATCTCTATGTAGTATGTGCTTTATAATAACGCTGTTTTCCTTCAAATATTTTGAGCGTAGATCATAATGATAAAGAAACTTTCGTTGTGTTTCTGTAAAAATCTATAAATGCTAGACTCACTAAAATCTATACAGTTCGTGTGACGGTCACCTATAACAATTATATAAATTTTTAGCTTAATCGAATAAAACGTTTAGACGCTATCGAACTTCAAAAATTTGGGCCCATAGACAATAATGATAAAGAAATTTTCGTTGTATCCCTGTAAAAACCTATAAGTGCTAGACTCACCGAAATTTATACAGCTTGTGTGAGGGTGACCTATAAGTTTTCAACTCAATTGGATGAGGCGTTTAGACGCTATCGCATTTTAAATAATTTTAGCCCTCAAAGCACAATGATAAAGAATTTTTCTCTGTGTTCCTCTAAAACACTTATGAGTGCTACATGGTCAAAATAGATATAGTTAATGTGACAATGATCTCTAACATGAATATAAATTTTTAGCTCAATCCGATTTGTCGTTTAGACGTTATCATACTTTAAAATATTTGAGCCCACACTCTCAGAAATAGATACGAAAATTTCTTCCTTTTTGACGAAAGTGTTTTTAGGGATATGCTCCGAGCGAACATTTCGTCAAATTGACGAAATTTGTTTCGTTACCTATTTGAGAATACGAATTTCGTCAAAAATAAAAAAAATATTTTCTCCTTCTTATTTCGTCAAATTGAGAAAATTACTTTCGTCACATGTCTGAACATACGAATTTCGTGAAAAGTAAAGATTCATTTTTTCGTCCTAGTTTCGTGATACAGAATAAAATACAAATTATAGAATTATAAAATTAATTGCAAGTTCGTTGCTTCAGGCATTAAATCCTAATTATATTTAATGAAAATATAAATAAAACAGAGCAAACAAATAAAAATCATTTGGACATTTATTTGACAGCTTTGAAACCTATAGTTACAATGACTTTTGTCTCAATTGATCCATATTTTTACAGAAATTCACAGGAACAAGCGCACACAATATTTTGCAGACATGGGACATCACAAACATCCCTGCTCGCCCCGTGATTCGAACCCGGGACGTGGGAAGCCAGAAGGCAGAGCCCTACCGACCGAACCACCAGACCGGCAAATAAAAGTCATTGTAACGTAAAGTCCAAGCAACACAGAAAAAAAAAAAAAAAAAAATATATATGGCGGTAATGAAAGCTAGCACATGCTATTGTGAGTAAACAGCTTCGTCAAATATTTGAGAGTTCACGTTTCCTCAAAAATCACGTGATCGCTCTTGACGAAATGGTTGTCAAAAACAGCGAAGTTAAGCCCGAGGATGTCTGAATCGTCAAAATTGAGCATATTATTTCTGAGAGTGCATAGGGCATAACGATAAAGAATTTTTCGTTGTCTTCGTTTAAAAGAACTATACGTGATAGATTCACCAAAATTTATTCACTTCGTGCAACAGTGACTTATAGCATATGTATAAACTTTCAGCTCAATTGAATAAGACATTTAGACGCTATCGCAGTTTAAAGAGTTTGGGCCCATATAACGATAAGGAAATTTTCTTTTAGTCCCTGTAAAAAAAAACTATAAACGCTAGATTGACCAAAAATTGTACAGTTCGTGCGATGGTGACTCATAACGTGTGTATTGAGCTCACTCGAATAAGACATTTAGACGCTATCGCCCATAAAATATTTTGGCCCATAGACCATAATAATAAAGAATTTTTGTTTGTGTCCCAGTAAAAAAAAAAAAAAAAAAAACTATAACATCTAGATCCCCCAAAATAAATAGGGTTCGTACTATGGTGGCCTACAACATATGTACCAACTTTCAGCTCATTCGAACAAAATTTTTAGGCGATCGTGTTCCCTCAGATACATACACGCATACATCATCGTAAAATTAATAAATATGAATTTACTCAGGGGACCTCAAAAAGTGTAGAAACACCAAAATCTTAAATTCGGGTTATTGACATAATTACAATGCATTCCTAAATATAATGTTCAGAATGTAAAAAATGTACTATATGGGCTCCCGTTTTAAAGCTAGAAAGAAATAATTTATAATTTAGCGATTAAAAGAATGTGTATAGTTTAATAGATGCAGAAGGAAAATATTGTAGTGTTGATTTCCGCTATATTTAAAAAGCAAAAAATCATTTTCTAGCGAATTAAAATCACTACTACGCGAATAAAATAAATTATCAATTTAACAAAAAATAAAAGAAGAGTTAAAAAAAAAAGGGGGGGGGGGGGACAGAATACTGTTTTAAAAGTGTCTAAAAATTGAAAAAATTGTGATCAATTGGAAAAATAAAACAATAAAAAATAAAATAAAATAAATTTGAAAAACGTACAAAGTTGAGCAGATTCTTCTAGTTATAGCTAACATAAGGGCTAACTACAGGGGTCATACTCCTCGCCCTTTTTACTTTCCGAACACTATAGTGAGGAAAGTATTGTAATCATGTCAAAAATCCGAATTTAAGATTTTGATGTTTCTACACATTTCGAGGTTCACTGAGTCCGTTTCCACTATTTTTACGATGATGTATGTATGTGTGTATCTCTGTGAGTGAACACGCTAGCGTCTAAATGCTTTGTTCGAATGAGCTGAAAGTTGGTCGTATATTGTAAGTCACCATAGTACGAACCCTATAGATTTTGGTGAATCTAGTACTTATAGATTTTTTACAGGGGCACCAGGAAGAATTCTTTATCATTATGGATCGCCTATGGGGCCAAATTTTTAAAAGTGCGATAGCGTCTAAACGCTTTATTCAATTGAGCAAAAAAATTATACACATAATATAGGTCACAGTTGCACCAACTGTATAGATTTTGGTGAATTTAGCACTTACAGTTTTTTTTACAGGGACACAAAGACAAATTCTTTATCATTATGGCCTATGGGACCAAATTTTTAAAAGTGCGATAGCCTTATTCAATTGAGCTGAGAATTTATATGAATATTATAAATCACTGTTGCACTAAATATAAGCATTTTGGTGAATCTAGCATTTATAGGTTTTTACAGGGACACAACGAAAAATTCTTTATCATTATGATCTATGGGCTCAAAGTTCAGTAGCGTTAAATAAAACATCGTGTAATATAGGAAGAAAAATACTCAAACACTCTATTATGGTTTTCTCTCTTTTGTTTGTTTAAAAACTCCTCTTTCTTTACTTTATTTACAAAACTGTTAATTACTCAATGTTCGGAAAGTCGAGTGGAGTCACTCCAGATTTTTTCAGGATACTCTCAGAGAAAAGAAGTTTTCACCATTTTTGCCACCACTGATATCATGCAGAAATACTTCTAATATATTTATTGTAATGTGTCATGATTATACAGGATAGTGAATATTGTATAAATATAGAGGTAGTAACAAATTAAAAAAATATATCATTTCTGAGAGCGTCCTGAAAAAAGAGAGGAGAGTACGACCTCCGCAACTAGTACGTTTTTTTAACACCACTATTTCTTTGTTAAAAGAAAAAAAAAAAAAAAAAAAAAAAAAAAATCATCAAGTTTAATTGGAGAAACTGCTAAAAAATATATTAAAAATTTCTGGTTGAAAAAAAAAAATGTACAAGTTGGCAGCTATGCATAAAGAATTGACTTCCCTTCCTCCGTACCCCCAGGGGGGTACCTTCTTTAGGTATTCAGGGGGAGTCACGCACCCCGGGACCGAGTGATCTTTTTTTCTCTCCTTTTTTTTTTTTTTTTTTTTTTGCTAAAAAGTTTTTGGCATTTTTTCTTGCTTTTTTGTCGTTGTTAGTATTTTTGGTTTTTTACTGCCAATCAGGTTTTGATACTTGTTCTTGTTTATTGTTCTTGTAAAAAAAAAAAAAAAAAAAAAAATATTAAAAATTTGAAAAACTTACCAAAAAAATGAAACTATTTACCTTGTTTTACTCACCTTTTTGGTTTCTACTTACCTTGTTTATTTTCACTCACCTTTTTTTTCGGTCTTGTTCTTGTTGGTTTTACTAAAAATACTTTACTTCTAAAACACTAACCAAGCTGAGACTGGTGTAGATGTGGCGCTGATTATTGGGTTGGCGATTTGGTGAGGGTCTCACGGTAGTCTAGCCTTGGGATCACACTGGGAGACTGGTGCCCTTGGTGAAGGTGAGACAACGGTGACTACTCGAACGACTTTCTGGATGGGTAAACCCGTCCAGAAGCTACTGTCTCTTTTATCCGTTTGCTTGGCGCAGCATGTCCTACTTTGGACCTTGCGCCAAAAAAAGGCCATTCAACCAACCTTCAACCAACCCTTCCTCCGTAATTTCCAAGCACGTCGGAATTCGTAAGGAAACCAACAACAGAGCTGAAATTTTTACATCTGTTTTTAGATATATTAAAAAAAAAAAAAAAAAAAAAAAAAAATGCAAAGTAAACTAGTTGGCATAGGTGGACTCTGCTCAGTTCCCCATCGTATTTATGTTCTCATAAATTTCTAGATCGAGACATATTATAATCATGTTAAAAGAAATGAATTTGACCAAAGCTTGATACAGTGACAGAATGATATCCCCGTCTAATAGGCTATCCACCGTTCAGTTCGATATATTTATCTTATTCTAATCTATTAATTTATTTTATCAGGGTCAAGTCCGTTGTTTAGTTTTCATGCTACTATTTCCAATGCAATAATCCTCAAAATTCATATTTATATGAAAAATTTACAATTCGCTATGTTCATAAAATCGTAAATTACGAATAATTTATGAAATTTTCCTATTAGCATATTTGTATTCAATCATGTTCAAACAAATATCATAAATGTAATTTTGAAGTTGTCTAATGTATTTATGATTCTCAAAATAGAAGTTTATGCTCAATTTTGCCTTATTCTGGCATGTTAAGTAAATCGTAAATTCCAAATAACTTACGAATTTTTTAAATTGGAAAAATCATAGTCTATGATATTCATGCCAGTATCCTAAATAATATTTCGAAAGTGGTTTGACATCTTTACGATGAATATATCCCTCAAGATTGACGTTTATGTGAAATTTTGCTCTATTCTGCCATGTTAAGAAATTCGTAAATTTCCAATAACTTACGAAATTTTTATATTGGAAAATTCATAGTCATTAATATTCATGCCAGTGTCCTAACTAATATTTTAAAAGTAGTCTGACATCTTTACGATGAAAATATCTCTAAAAATTGACGTTTATGTGAAATTTTGCCCTATACTGCCATGTTGCGAAATTTCCAAAGTAGCATATTTATAGTTACTGATGTTCATTCTGGCATCAAAACTGACATTTTAAAACTGGTCTGACATTTTTACAGTAAAAAGTTTCCATTTAATGCACGTTTAAGTGAATTTTTGTCCTATTCTCCCATGTTAAGAAAATCGTAAATTTTTAATAACTTACGAAGTTTTTTAATTCGAATGTTGAAAATGAATAGGGTTCTTGCCAGTATCGAAAGTAATATTTTAAAACTGATCTGACCTCTCTGCGATCATTTGTTCGTGAGATATCGTGTACACAGACTAACAAGCTAACAGACTAACATACTAACAGACACCATGCAAATTTTGTCATTTTCGGATTCCTCACACCTGAAAACGTGTGAAAAAGTCAAAAAACCGAGGTCGAAAATTTTCACGATTACCTAAGTTCCCCATACCAATAGTATGATGGAGAACTAAAAACAAACAAATAAATATAATAATAATAATAAATATATAATAATATATCTATTATTTAAATTTAGAGGCGTAGTAAACTTACAAATTTAAAGAAATACACACATGGCACTAATAACAGGAAGGGGAAAAAGAGTACGAAGAAAAACTAATATAAATATCTAAAAATTTAGGTATCTAATCAAGTATTATGATTTTCATTTTTTTTTTTTTTTTTTTTTTTTTTTTAATATAAATCAAGTTAATTGATAAATTATGAGAAATATAATACGTAAACATCTTTACCTGGCAAAAAAAATTTTACATCACAAAGTTTGTTTATTGCATTTTGATATCTGGAAACTACATGTGTAGTAAACAAAGATTTCGATAATCATATAGGCTTAGCAGGTCACTAAATTCTAAGTTTCCAGTGATTTACAACGTTGTGATGATAAGGGCTTTACGAACATATTAGTATCCGGGGCACACCTGTTTAAACTAATATACATTTACGATATCTATTTGGCATCGGGGTGCTTGAGATTAATTGAATCTGTAAATCATATAAATCTGCCTATCATATCTCCCTTATCTGTATTTGACTTTGAAACAGGTATTGGTAAACTAATATAATAACTCCATTTGTATCATTCATAATTTTTTCTTTCTTTCTTTTTTCTTTTTGTAATTTGTTAGGTTTTTATTTCATTTTGTTTTTATCGTACAGTTGCCAACATAAGTGAAAGTACACTTTCAAGTCTTGAAGATTTTGTCGAATATCTAAAAAAATGCATCACGAATCCTAAAGAACATGTTATTCCACATATATTTCAGTGTAACTTTTGTTCCCTAGGGTAAAAGGGAATCAGTAATAAATTAACTATCAAAACTGATATTTTAAAACTGGTCTGACATTTTTACAGCAAAAATTTTTCATTTAATGCAAGTTTAAGTGAAATTTTGCCCTATTCTCCCATGTTAAGAAAATCGTAAATTTCAAATAACTTACGAAGTTTTTTAATTTGAATGTTGCAAATGAATAGGGTTCTTGCCAGTGTCGAAAGTAATATTTTAAAACTCATCTAACCTCTCTGCGATCATTTATTCGTGAGATATCGTGTAAACAGACTAACAAACTAACGGACTAACACATTTACGGACTAACACACTAACAGACACCCTACAGACAGACACCATACAAATTTTGTCATTTTCGCATTCCTCACCCCTGAAAACGTGTAAAAAAGTCAAAAAACCGAGGTCGAAAATTTTCACGATTACCTAAGTTCCCCATACCTATAGTATGATGGGGAACTAAAAATTATGCTTCACCTATGTCCATGACCGTTCATCGATTAAAAATGAAAATATGGATAAAAGCCCATTAGCGATTTGCACTTTTTAAAGTACTTAAAAATCAACTTTTCTATCAAAAAACATTTCTTTCTTTCTGAGTTTTAATGATATTTGCTTGGTGATTTTTCAAAAGTTAGCATATACATTTGGATAACAAATTATGCAAAAGAAATTTTGCTAGCGGTTGCGCATGTGCAGTTAAAAATCATATATTAAGAATTTAAGATGCTCTTATTTAATCAGATATGCGATATATTATGTTCTGACTGCAATTTGTTGTTTTCTTAAAACCTCGCATGTTGTAAACGAAAAACGTACGAAAAATTGTCCGACGGTATTAAAGAAACTTTTATATTTCCGTTAAAACAAGTGCAATTCTCATGTGAATTTGTATCTATAATTAAAAGAAAACTCATACTGCAGCTACAGCCCAGACAGCACATCGCCTCCCCAGAATATCTTCAAGATGTCTTCTGGATGAAAATACATCCCAGAAACGTCCTTAAGATGTACCGTGGATAAGTTAACACTAATTGTGCTGTTAGGGACTTCATTCAGAGCACTATTTTTTACAGAATAATATCAATTATATTTTTTGGTTAAGTTTGGACTGATCCTCAGTCTTTGGGAAAAAACTTTTTCTGGAATTATGTGGTATAGCATGTTCTTTTTACACTCAAAGTTTTAAAAGGATTCGTGAAGAATTTATTATAGAAATCCTTCCTGAATTCTTTTCTATAAAAATTTCTAGATTAAAATGTGTGCCTTCAATTTACGTCGATGACTGGATTATATTAGTCCTCATATTGATAGAAAATTTATTTTGCTTTATATTTTGAGATTTGTAAATCTTACGAATAATTACAAAGTATATCTATATCTATATCTGTATCTATATATTGTTATTATTAAAAATTATTTTTTAATAAAATTATATATATTTCTTTTCATAGTGTTATACAAACATTAAAATACCTTTTGCGGGGAAAAAATTTTGAAAAAAAAAAAAAAATCTAGTTTATAGGGTAAGTGCACCAGTGATTGACACTTTTAGAGCAATCTCTGATGTTTTTAATGTTCTAGTCATCAGAAAATATTTTTAGAAATCTTAAGTTAGTAGTACATATGGCATGAAAGACATTCAGAACCACATATACGTTAAAATATATGTATTTGATAACAATTATTTTTTTTTATGAATTTTTATTTGACACCCACTCAATGTTCCAGTAATTGGCACTGCCAGATTTTCCTTTTATTATTAATTTGCAGTGGCGGATCCAGAACTTGACTTTTGGGGGTGGGGGGGCGCTAAGATTTTTCAAAGTTTTATTCTAAACCAATAAACAAATTTACAATTGCAATATTCAATTGTGAATGCCACTGTTTTTACTTTCCGAACACTATAGTGAGGAAAGTATTGTAATCATGTCAAAAATCCGAATTGGAGATTTCGATGTTTCTATACGTTTCGAGGTCCCCTGAGTCCGTTTCCACTATTTTTGAGATGATGTATGTATGTGTGTGTGTATGTGTGTATGTGTGTATGTATGTGTGTATGTCTGTGAGTGAACACGCTAGCGTCTAAACGCTATGTTCGAATAAGCTGAAAGTTGGTACGTATATTGTAAGTCACCATAGTACGAACCCTATAGATTTTGGTGAATCTAGCACTTATAGTTTTTTTACAGGGACACAAAGAAAAATTCTTTATCATTATGGCCTATGGGGCCAAATTTTTAAAAGTGTGATAGCGTCTAAACGCCATATTAATCCGAGCAAAAAATTTGTACACATGTTATAGGTCGCATTTGCACCAACTGTATAGATTTTGGTTAATCTAGCACTTACAATTTTTTTACAGGGACACAAAGAAAAATTCTTTATCATTATGGCCTATGAGACGAAATTTTTAAAAGTGCGCTAGCATCTAAACGCCTTATTCAATTGAGCTGAAAATTTGTATGAATATTATAAATCACTGTTGCACTAACTATAAGCATTTTGGTGAATCTAGCATTTATAGATTTTTACAGGGACACAACGAAAAATTCTTTATCATTATGATCTATGGGCTCAAAGTTCAGTAGCGTTAAATAAAACCTCGTGTGATATATGGAGAAAAATACTCAAACACTCTATTATGGTTTTCTCTCTTTTGTTTGTTTAGCAACTCCTCTTTCTATATTTTATCTACAAAACTGTTAGTTACTCAATGTTCGGAAAGTCGAGTGGAGTCACTCCAGATTTTTTTTTTTTTTTTTTTTTTTTTTTTGGGGGGGGGGGGGAGGTCAGCCTCCCTAGCCCCCCCTTAAATCCGCCACTGGAATTCGTAATTTTATTAGTAATTGTTCCAGTGTTTGACACTGCTAGTTATTCATTTTACCAGTTATTAGTACCCTATGCTGCAGTGTTTGACATAAAATATTAAAATTCTTATATGTAAAATATATGATTTTATTATTTTTATTATTTATTAATTATTTCGGGATAGGTGTCAATTACTTGAGCATGCCAATCATTGGAGCACCTACCCTGTATCTTTTTTCAAATTTAAATTCAGTATTTTATGAATAAGTGCCGACAGTGTATTCTTAAAGTTCTTTCCTTCTCCCCCCCCGCCCCCCCCCCCGCCTTGTAAACTTTTTTTCTTTTCCCTCCTCAACTACATTTATTAATATATGTGCATTTAATAATTAATGTACATTTATTAATAGATATTTTATTTAGTAGTACATTCTTATAGATGGTTCGCTGGTTGGTTGGGTTTAACGTAGCATGGTCCGGAGACATACCATCACACTTTTTATCCTTTATGGAAGGGATGGCTCCCCTGCTTCGGTGGCGCCCAGAGGTACAATTTGGATGGGAACATGAAAAACATTGCAGACCCGACGAATTTTTTATTCTTAAAGAACTTTTAGATATTTTGCTTTATTTAGTTTTTTCATTTCCAAACAAAATACATATATATGTGTATTATTAAAGGTTATTAATATATATATATATATATA
>OZ005658.1:264095430-264152531 GCA_963930645.1 Salticus scenicus
AACATATAAGTAAGTCGAAGAAAATAAGTCATTTTTTTACGAATTCAGTACTTTTTCCGCTGAAAATAGAAGAACGTAATAAATTCGTATGACGCGTCTAATTTTATTTTTACATTCTATGCAGCGATTAGAAGCGTTTCTGAGAAAAATAATGTTTGTATTTATATTTTATACAATAGTATAATATGTACCGCATTATTTATTTATTTATTTTTAAATGTTTTGTTTCCGGTAAAATATTTTTTTTTTAAGTGCAAATTGTTTTACTTTTGTTAATAGATTTTTAAGTAAGCAATATTCTTTCAATACATTTACTTTCATTTAATTTCATCTTTAAAATACAGGATAGTCCGAAAAACATGATAGAAAGTATTTTAAGTTCCTGATTTCAAATGTATTGATATAAGTATAACTCTTCCCTATTGTAATAGCACATATATTGACATTTAAGGTGAATGCTTGATTACTGGAAATAATAAATAACCAATATGGAATCACTGACCTTGGAAAAACGATTATTTATCGATAGAATATTTTTTGAGGCGTCATTGAAGTACGGAAAAACCTCATCTCAGTGTCGTCTCACGACTGTATCCACAAAGGGTCACGGTGTGGTCACAGACGTGAGCATTTGATTGCTTTGGATGAAGAAAATTTCACGGGGCACAGGATAGAGGGGTCCCCATACAATCCGGACCTAAATCCGTACGACTTCTTCTTGTGGGTTTACACCAAGGACAGAACCTATAGGAATCCCCCTGATTCACTTGAGGACCTGAAATCGACCATCAGAATCGAGATTGATGCACTTGATTCCGACACACTCCAGCGCTTTATAACAGAGTTTCGGAACTGACTTTATAACATTACTAGCAGGCTTTGCCCGCTTCGCTGGACGTTAAACTTAAATGATTTGTCAAAATGCCATATCTTTATTAACAACCTAAGTTCTCGCTGTGATTGGTAGAGGTTTTCTCGCTCCCAATGTGAGGAGTCTGGGTCCCCACTGTCTTCGGCACAACTTACCCACTTCTTACTTCCCCACCCTCAGCGGGTGAGTTCGAAGTTTTGCAAAATCCCACTAATGTACATAATGCGTACACTTAATCAATATCCACACACCAAAATTCGCCATTCTAAGATAATTCAAAGCGAATTCAAACGGAAAACATGTTTTTACACATTTTTATTGCCATCCGACTCCGAGAAGGGGGGGGGGGGGATTTCGAATTTCGTGAAATGCAGTTACAATAAGTGCCGGATGCATACAAACAACTTACGCACCAAATTTCGTGACCACAGAAGTCTTTAATAGACAGTATTATAAATAAAAATAAAAAAAATAAAAATTATACAGACAGGACATTATTTCATTATTTAAAACATGAAAATCTGACATTGACAGATTTTAATTTAGTGCCAGAGGCCTACTGCTAAACTTGTTAATATCGACAAATTCTTCTTTAGTTAATTCGTGACGATCTAAATTCCATGATAAAGTTTTCATTAAATCAAACCAATGTGTTTCAGCTGCAGATATTGTAACAAATAACGTTGGAAGTCCAAACTGTCTTATAGCCGCAAAACAACGTTTTTTCTCTTTTTCCCAATGAGGGGGAGGTGTGCCTTGGGGGGACTCATGTCAAAGGTGTGCCTTGGGGGGGGGAACTCATGTCAAAGTTGTACTTTGGGGGGGACTCATGCCAAAGTTGGGCCTTGGGGGGACTCATGTCAAAGTTGGGCCTGGGGGAGACTCATGTCAAAGTTGGGCCTTGGGGGGACTCATGTCAAAGGTATGCCTTGGGGGGGGACTCATGTCAAAGTTGTACCTTGGGGGGGACTCATGTCAAAGTTGGGCCTGGGGGGATTCATGTCAAAGTTGGGCCTTGGGGGGACTCATGTCAAAGGTGTGCCTTGGGCGGGGACTCATGTCAAAGTTGTACCTTGGGGGGGACTCATGTCAAAGTTGGGCCTTGGGGGGACTCATGTCAAAGTTGGGCCTGGGGGGGGACTCATGTCAAAGTTGGGCCTTGGGGGGACTCATGTCAAAGTTGGGCCTGGGGGGGACTCATGTCAAAGTTGTGCCTTGGGGGGACTTCATTCAATAAATCTCCATTCAATAAACCGACTGAAATAGGTCCTTAGCACTATTAAGAGTGTATTATAAAAATTCGAGCGCGCTGTACCGACTGAAATAGGGGTACCTTGGGGGGGACTCATTTCAAAGTTGTGCCTTGGGGGGACTTCATTCAATAAATCCCCATTCAATAAACCGACTGAAATAGGTCCTTAGCACTATTAAGAGTGTATTATAAAAATTCGACAACGCTGTACCGACTGAAATAGGGGTACCTTGGGGGGACTCATGTCAAAGTTGTGCCTTGGGGGGACTTCATTCAATAAATTCCCATTCAATAAACCGACTGAAATAGGCCCTTAGCACTATTAAGAGTGTATTATAAAAATTCGAGCGCGCTGTACCGACTGAAATAGGGGTACCTTGGGGGGGAGTCATGTCAAAGTTGTGCCTTGGGGGGGACTTCATTCAATAAAACCCCATTTAATAAACCGACTGAAATAGGCCCTTAGCACTATTAAGAGTGCATTATAAAAATTCGACAACGCTGTACCGACTGAAATAGGGGTACCTTGGGGGGGACTCATGTCAAAGTTGTGCCTTGGGGGGACTTCATTCAATAAATCCCCATTCAATAAACCGACTGAAATAGGCCCTTAGCACTATTAAGAGTGTATTATAAAAATTCGACAACGCTGTACCGACTGAAATAGGGGTACCTTGGGGGGGGGACTCATGTCAAAGTTGTGCCTTGGGGGGACTTCATTCAATAAATCCCCATTCAATAAACCGACTGAAATCGGCCCTTAGCACTATTAAGAGTGTATTATAAAAAATCGAGCGCGCTGTACCGACTGAAATAGGGGTACCTTGGGGGGGGACTCATGTCAAAGTTGTGCCTTGGGGGGACTTCATTCAATAAATCCCCATTCAATAAACCGACTGAAATAGGCCCTTAGCACTATTAAGAGTGTATTATAAAAATTCGACAACGCTGTACCGACTGAAATAGGGGTACCTTGGGGGGGAGTCATGTCAAAGTTGGGCCTTGGGGGGGACTTCATTCAATAAATCCCCATTCAATAAACCGACTGAAATAGGCCTCTAGCACTAATTAAGAGTGACCTATAAAAATTCGACAACTGTACCGACTGAAATAGGCCTCTAGCACTAATAAATACAAAAAGCACAGCTTAAGTATCGGAACCCTTTGGTGACTTTAAATATTTTAATCCATTTTTGCGATGAACTGAATTGGCTATCTCAATTGTGCAATTAAAGATCTTGGCGAGAAACGTCCGAGCTATTCGGTGCCGAATTTCAAATTTTGCCAAAGGGATCCAATACTAAAGCTGTTCCATATCGAATCTGGGTTGAAAACGGAAAAAGGGTAAAATAAATTAGAAATATCAGACCTATATATATAAATTTGATACCGAATGAAAGGGGCGATTTTGCTGAATCCAGGGGTTCAAACAGTTTTTCGATGCGACAATTAGATTTTTAAAAAATAACTAAAGTATGAAATTTAAATGGCAACGGAAAAACGGATAAAGGGAAAAATAAATTAGAAATATCGGACCTATCATTACAAATTCAGTACCAAATGAAAGAGGTGATTTTTCTGAATCCTGGGGTGTAAACAGTTTTTCGATACGACAATTAGATTTTTTAAAATTAACTAAAGTATGAAACTTAGATGGCAACACTTCATTTCAATCTTTTCATAATTTGTAGTGAAAATCACGCGAATACAAAATTCTTTAACTTAAAAATTTATTTTTATATTTCATTTTTTCATTCAAACCATTTTAGTGAAAAGATATTTATGGCGCATGCGCAGGCGTTTTTTACCCACAATTTAAACACTAATTATAATTTTGAAAATTTCTATATATATAATTTCAAGTTGGGTGAAGACCTAAGTTTCTGCCAAGCGCCGTTGAATTCCGTCCAGCCGTTCTCGAGTGATGCCCGGACAAAATGTTTTAGTCTTTTACCCCCTAGAGGGGAACGGGGGGGAATTTCTGAAAAGTTGATAGATATAATTTTAAGTTGGGTGAAGACCTAAATTCCTGCCAAGCGTCGTTGAATTCCGTCCAGCCGTTCTCAAGTGATGCCCGGACAAACGTGTTTTAGTTTTTTACCCCCTATGGGGTGAACGGGGGGGGAATTTCTGAAAAGTTGATAGATATAATTTTAAGTTGGATGAATACCTAAATTCCTGCCAAGCACCGTTGAATTCCGTCGAGCCGTTCTCAAGTGATGCCCGGACAAAAAAAGTGACATTCGGACACGATGACATACACACAGACACACACACACAGGTTGGGCGATGGTGGAAAACGAGGACGTGGTGTGAAAACCGCCGAACTGAGGACCTCATGAAATAATGACTTTTCCTTATATTTTTTTCAATGTTTACCATTCTAGACGATACTATATTATAAAACTGCTTTTAAAATGTTAGATATAGGCTTCCTTCAAGAATGTATTTTTGCAAGGCAACCGAGGACTCACACACCCATTGTGAATATACCTTCCAATAGAGGACATTCTAGATGTGCAACTTAAATGATAAGAAAGGTTCATTGATTCTTAAATTTTGATATCTTTTTCCAACACATAATTACTTGCACGATACACTTTGTAATTTCTAGTTAATAATAAACTATTTTGTGCTTGTTTTAAATACACGTGTTGTAGATGCGAATGTTTCTTAGAATGTGTCTTTTCAGTTTGAGTTTAAATAAATAATAACAGGTATAATTTCGCAATGTTATAGAAATGTTACAAAATATAGATTCTTAAAACGTGCATTAAATATTTTTTTAATGCTCAAAACAGCTAAAGACTTATTTTTGGTTCAGATCGATGAGGATTTTCGTTTCTTTTACGTTTTCTTTTATCAAAATTAAACAGAAAACTTTATGAGTTACGAAAATATGTGACTGATATGCAAGTTAAAAAAAATAAATAAATAAATAAATAAATAAAAATAAAAATGTGTAAGTTTATATAATATTTAAATAGTCAATAGGAATGAATACATGCATGTATATGATTTAAAATATGATGTTTATGATTTAAATTTTTCCCAGTCTCTTTTCTAATAATATACACCTTTTTCTTTCAATAGTTCCAAGAAATTTTAATTAAAAAATATATGAAATCGATCAGTATATATGTTTCCTTGTTAGCACTGTGCACGTCGTACATGCTGATTGAAATAGATGAAAATTTAATTTGGTTTGCGAATCAGACACAATGTCTAGACACTTAAGTACTGCAGATTTTGTACACACACAAGAGATACAAGGGTGATGCATACACACCGACATACTGATGACACTGCATACACACCGACATACTGATGACCCTGCATACACATAGTATAAACGAGGACCATGTGTACACACATTCAAACCGTGGACTCTGTATACTCACAATGGAAACGAGGACCATGTGTACACACATTCAAACCGTGGACTCTGTATACTCACAGTGGAAACGAGGACCATGTGTACACACATACAAACTGTGGACTCTGTATACACACAGTGGAAACGAGGACCATGCACATATACATGCAAAACGTGGACTCTCTTTACACACAGTGGAAACGAGGACCATGCATATACACATGCAAACCGTGGACTCTGTATACATACAGTGGAAACGAGGACCATACGTATACACACACAAACTGTGGACTCTGTATACACACAGTGGAAACGAGCGCTATGTGTACACACATGTAAACCGTGGACTCTGTATACACATAATAAAAACGAGGACTATGCATATACACATGAAAACAGTGAACTCTGCGTAACAATGGAAACAAGGACCTTACGAGAATTTTTAATAAATTAAACCCGCATGCGCAAATATTATTATTATTATTATATTTATCTATTTATTTTTTATTTATCTATTTATTTTATTTTATATTATTTTTTGTAATCTACTAGCCAGATGTGTGAAGTTACTTTCAAATAAATCTCCAGAAAATATAGCAAAAATTAAAAAAAATACCATTATTAAAATTATGTTAATTTAAAGGCATCTTGAAAAGATTCAAAACAATAAAATGTTTTTGCCCATACCTTAAGTTTAAATCACTTTACATTATATTGTTGTTAATAATGGTATGGGTAAAACACCGTATTATTTTGTTTCTTTTGCAGAGCACTTAAATTTCAACTAATTTTATCGAAGATAGCTTTTTAATTTTTATGCTATTTCCTTGCATTACGCAACCGTAAAATTTAAGTTATAAATTATGCAAAAATTATGTCTTCAACCTTATGTTGGTACAGTTAAAAATACTCTGTAAAAATTATAATACTTATTACATATTTCATATTTTTTTTATTCTAATTGTAATAGATTGTGTCTAATGTATTATGTCAATATATCCGTAAATTTCATTGCTAGGAACTGATTTACAACAGAGTATTTGGGGCACGTGCCTTTGAACACCAGACCAGTGTCCCCCCAAAAAAATCTTAGACATGTTTTAAAAGATTTCTTTAAAAATCATTAATATATATATATAATCATTTGAAAATTTTCCTTGCATAAATCGTTTTAAAATTTTTCCCTAAGAATGACGAGCATTAATTTTAAGCTGAGTTAATTAAAAGAGAAAACATCAAGGAATGCTTTTATTTGCATATTTTTTAGTTAGGTTTTAAGATTTCTAAATTGAATTCCGCCATACTATTTAGATTTCTAAATGAAGGCATATTTGCACGTTATTTTAAGCGGTGTTTTTAAATATATATTTTATGTTTATTTTTCTTAAATCAGAGCAAGGTCTTCATGGCTATAAGTGATCAAAGGCTCCCCAAACATCTAAATCAATCCCTCCTCATTTTATTAGCTTGTAAATCTCATGCATGTTACATGCTATATATATAGATATAGATATTCCTCCTTTTGTGCATAATTCTTAAATAGTTCAATATATCAGCTTGAAATGTGGATGACATGTTTATCAAAATAGTATTTGAATGTTATGATATCTTGATTTCAAGATAGTAATTTGACATAAATTTACTTTTCTCTCAAAAGTAGGCTAAAGAAAAGGAAAAATTTAAATGATTTTAGAAAAGGTAAGTAAATGAAAGGTGCTGGCAAAATTATTATAGAGAGGATAAAACTCGAATGTTTCCAAAAATATTTTTTTTTCTTTTCTTTTCTTTATTTTTTTTTTAAATACATATAATATACATACAATAGACCCTCAATGTGAATCTCAAGGGGATAAAAAATCTGTTCATGTTATCAGTATTTCATTCTATCAGTAACAAACCTTCATATGACTAAAGTAATCTTCATTTTGATTGGGATTGTGAAAACAGTTAATGTTAATAGTAATTCACGTTAACAGTGATCACGTTAACGAGGTTCGACTGTGTATATATATATATATATATATATATATGAACATGTAATATTAATGGAGTTTGCATTATAAAATCACTTTTTGAAATTTTTATTAACCTGACGATGTCGATAATTTATAAATTAATATTTATATTTCTTGAAAAATTCTTCCATGGAAGGGAAAGAAAATGCACGCAGATTAGTTTTATAACTGTATATATTTTTTAAAGTCTATAGTTTTCAAGATATTTAATAAAAACTAAAAAGTTCCCCCGTTTTTATGCTCCCCTTGTCTACTGCCCGCCGTCTGCTGGCGGGGACTTTTAGTGCGTTGTTCAGGACATATTATGACTGTGCCCATTTTCAGAGCTGCACGATATATATATATATATATATATATATATATATATATATATATATATATATATATACATATATATATTTCCGGTTTCTGAATCTTGATTTTCGCTATCTCAATTGGTACTCAATACGCCATTTACCCCTACTTGCTTCAATTTATTAACAACATTAAAAGTAATATTGCTATATCAGCCTGACATAAGTCCTTCGTACCTAATTATTGCTTAAGTTGAAATTATTTGACCAGAACACTTTTAATTACAGAGTTTATTTGATTTTGCTATTGCAAAAAAGCATTTTTCAAGAAAATATGATATTTCATATCCCTATTATTTCTAAACTGTTGATCATAGAAAGAAAACCTTATAGACATTTTTGTTCGAAATTTAGTTTTATTAAAATTCCTTAGGTTTGATTTATTATGAAGGGATGGTGTTTTATGTTTAATAAGTTTATTTCTCTCGTGGTTTTTTCCGTTTCATAAATTTATTAGGAAATAATTGGTGTTTGAAGTTTAATATGTTTAATTCTTTCCTTTTTTTTTTTTTTTTTTCCACATCATAAGTTTGTTTCTATCTTGTTTTTTTCCACATATTAAATGAAATATTTTTCAAGTCATTTAGGTGACATCGGGCATTGCCTGCTGTAAATTTTTAGCAGTTTGCATACAGCATGACAGAAATATCACCTATTTACATATAATATTCATTCAATTCCCATGAAAAGTAATGAATATGTATGCTTCGATATCAAGTTGCTTATTTTTTCGTTTCGCCAACTTCATTCATTTTTTATAGTTATTCGTATGATACTTGGTTTCATATAATGTAATGTTTGAAAAGGTTTTCAATATATATATATATATATATGCTTGACTATTAATTTAGTTCTTATTTTATTCTATGTTAGAGTGTGAGTGACTGATTATTTACTGCTGCGAGAAGGACGTTGTTTATTTAAAAAGTATTCTAAAAAATGCCCTTATTTTAGAGTATGGATGTAGTCAGTTTATTTAGCCGTTTTTATGAATAGGTTCTAAAAGCAAAATATTATATATATATATATTAATAGGAAATCAAAGTATTAAAAAATGTCATTATAAAATATATGGTATTTTATGTTAATAAATGAAATATAATTAAATGTGTCATAGCAAACAGTCATAAATAGATATTAAAGGATAATATCTGATTCTAAAAATTGAAAATAAATAAATAAAATAAATAAATATTCACTGTGTAAATAATGGCAAACAAAATAGTTTACTTTAAAAAAGATTTTATTTATTTATTTTTTCTTGATTTATAATTTAAAAAAAATATTTTATAAAATGTTCTAATACTGAAATAGTGAAATATTTTGATTCAAAACTACTCAAAAATCGCGTGAAAAATATGGGAAAATGTAGTCGTTCAATTATTGCTTTATAATATAACTCACCCCTAAAATAGTATTCAGTCCAATAAATTTATGTGTATAAATTTTACAAATCGTTTAATTTGAATAAATAAATAACATTGTCTGGCTTTCACACCACTTTCTCTTGCCTTGCATTTGTATAAAAGCAGATTATTACAATTTATCTATCTGTCTATCTACCTATTTTTTCCATCTCTGTCTCCCTTTATATATAAATAATCTCCTAACTCCCAAAAATCCTCACTCCCCAGGACTAAAAACTGTACTAATTTTTAAATTTTGTAGATTTTAGTTTTTTTTTCCTTTACATTTACATTTCTGAATTAGAATTTTTATGCTATAAAAGTTTAAATATGATAGTGATATAAATAATTATGTAAAATATGCATAATATTAAAATTAAATAAATAAATAAATAAAGATAAATAAATGCAGGAAGTTTTATATTGTGTATGTATAAATATATATAAATTTAAGTTACCTCTCTCTCTCTCTCTCTCTATATATATATATATATATATATATGACATCTGGTATAATTGACTAGTGCATTTAAAATAAAATATTATTATATTTAGAAATAAAAATAAAACTTTTTTTTTTTCGGTCATTAAATATTCGTTATTTTTATTTGTTTATTTATTTGTTTGTTTATTTTTTCAAACTAAATGAGACCTAGATTTGAATTAAAATCGCCTTTCCTTTTCTTATGATATTTAGTATCTAAAATATCACCATTGAATTAAATACTATCTTGATTTTTTTTTCCTGGGAGTCTTTACTGTAAATTTCATTGTTTACATTTATTGTAATGTATGGATTTCTAGCAGTCTGCTGTATATATAGACTCCGAGAACGTCAGAAGAAAGTATTGATTCGTTTTTAATTTAATGATAGGTTAAAGCAACCCTGGAATAATGTGAATAATATTTACACGTAATTATAAATTATAACTGTTTTTGATTAATATTTTGGAAGCTTTACCTCCTTTTCGCAAAGACAATTATCCCTTCCCGTCCCAAGAAGCGCAGTTCAGGTGAAGGTTGAGATGTCGAGCAAGTTGTACATTTTCTGGCACCTGCGAGAGCAGTTGAAATACACCGTACACGCAATAGCCTCCCCCTTATCAATTATAGGTAACTTTCACTATGATTTTAATAAAATGTAAGTGGTAGTCGTACAAAGTCCCATATAAATAGGTTGCATGATGATATAAAAACAACCATTTTCTTCACTCTGCCCCCCCCCTCCAGAAAACCATCCAGATACGTGTAATACCAGCTCTAATTTTCCTTAAACAGTAAGTTGTATATACACTTTTTTTTTTTTTTAATCAATAATAGGGTTCTTTAAAGAAGAAAATATTTTATTTCCATCTGCGCCTCCCTTGATCCCCAGGTAGTTGTCATTTTCATTGTTGTCACACTCATTGTGATCTTCATAAAAAGTAAGTGATGGTTGTAGAATATATCATTAAAATTGGTAAAATGGTGATATAAAAAATCATTTTATTTTCCTTTGCAACCCCGTTTTAACCCCCCACCCCCACCCCCAAATATGTCTGGCACTTACTGTAATTTTTTTACAAATTGTACGTGATTATACAATGTTTCATTAAAATCAGTAAGAAGGTGATTAAAAAAAACAATTGTTTTCTTTCAATCTCCTCCTAGTCCTTCCTTCTTCACCAGGTATGAACTAAATGAATGTTGTACCAAATCAATTTAAATTTCTAAAAATAAAATCTGTAAGTCAGTTTTTAAATTTATTATTTGATATTTATTATTTTTCGATTTGCGAATTGAAAAAGTGCCCTTTTTCCGGAATTCCTCTGTGATACGCAGACCTCTTTAATTTTTCATAAACAAGAAGTGATATTCATATAAAATTTCCTATAAATGTGAAGCGGTGTAATTTAAAAACAATTATTTTCTTTCTCTCTGCCCCTCTTCCAATCTAGGTATATATAACACTTACAGTTTTTTTTTTTTTTTTCATTAAATAGGGGATAGTTGTTCAAATTTTAATTAGAATTGATAACATTATGATAATTAAACATTTTTCTCTTCTGTCTTCCACCCATAGCTGCTTCAAGATATATAATAATCAGCATAAAATTTCCTAAACATTAAGTGATATTTGTAATAAATTTTATTACAATTAAAAGAACAGTTGTATAAAACATCTATTGTCTTTCCTCCTCTTTCAGCCCCCCCCCCCCCACCCCTTCTCCAGTCATATGTAATCCTCACTGTAATTTTTTTAGTAACAGTAAGTGATATTTACACAAAATATTAACAAAAAATCAATAATAAGATGGTTAAAAAAAAATGATTTTCATCTGCCCTCAGGCCTCCTGTCCCCCTCCACTACATGTCACTCACTGTAATTTTAATTAAAATAAAATGCTATCTATACAAATTTTCACATAAATAGTTAATATGGTGTTATAAAATCAATTAGGTTTCCCCTCTGCCTCCCCCCCCCCCTTCCAAGATATGTGTAAGAAAACTCACTATAATTTTTCTCAAGCAGTAATTGGTATTTATACAAATTTTCATTTAAATCGATAATAGTTTGCTTTAAAAAATATTTTATCTCCATCAACTTCCCTCCTGGTCCTCTCTCCTTGGTATATATAATGCTTATTGTTATTTTCATAAAGTGTAAGTGATAGCCATAGAATATATAATTAAAATCTGTAAAATGTTGATACAAAAAAAGCATTTTATTTTCCTCTACCCCGTTAGCTCCGTAATTATGTGTAATACTTATTGCATTTTGTTTTTTATAAATTGTATGTAATTATACAAGGTTTCTTTAAAATGGGTAAGAAAGTGGTGTAAAACAATTATTTTCTTTCAATCTGCTCCCCACCCTCAATTTTCCCCAAGTATGTGTAATCCTTACTTCTTATCTTTCTTTAGTACTAAAGTAGTGTAGTACCAGTTTAATTAAGATTTCTGAAAATGTAATACAAAAGTCATTTTCTAAAGTCATTTCTAAAGTCATTATTTGATATTTATTGTTTTTGTGACTTGCAAAGTGTAGAGTAGAAGTAGCCTTTTCTCCAGCGCCCTTTTTTCTAGGATCCTTTTAACACACTCATTAACTAATAATTTTTCTTTTTCACTTTCAAGAAATTTTTAATCGTTTACTTAGTACTTTTTTTCAAAAAAGTTATTTAAAAGTACTTTAATATTCCGCTTTACAGTTTAATTGTGGATAAAGTACTTATTCATTTTCCGTATTTTTAAACTCAAAAATATAATATTACAAAATCTATTCTTGAGAAACTAGTACCAATTACCAATTTAATTTTTGTGAATTTCTTGAAAGTAAAAAAGGGATTTATAAAAATGCGTGTTAATGAGCAATTCTAGAAACTAATTCCCCCATAGAATAAATAACATGGGTTTTGTCTGTTGGTCGAATTTGAATTTTCCCCTTGTTCCTTTTCTTTTTCTATAAGAAATCATTTGGTTATATGGCCTGCCGCTTGCATCAGAATTTCCGATCCTCAGGCAAAGAATTTGCCTCAGGCAACATAAATTCTTTAGAACATGTGGTCAACACATTTCCACTATATACAGAAAAACATTTAAAATTGAGGGCTCCCGCGTCTCTTCTCTTGTTCTTTTCGAAAAGTGATTAGCGCTGCAGGATATATCAGGTTTTTTTTCTTTCCTCTCCTAAGCAAAAATTTGAAAAAGTGTCCATACCAAGAGAAGTTTCTCTAACACTTTAGCGAAATGCACATAATTAATGAATCAGAAAATATTTTCCCCTAATTATTGTAATTATTATTATTATAGATTTTATTAATTTATTTACTTGCTGAAGATTCCTTGAAATAAAAGCAAGAAGCTATTTAACAAAATAAATAAATAAAATAAAATAAAATAAAATAAAATAAATAAAAATAAAATTGATAAACACAGAAATCCTTTTTAAAATTTAAATTTCTTTTTTAAATTTTTCGATGTTTCACTATGTTGAGCCCTGAGGTTCAAATATGTAGACCTTACATTACTAGCTTCCTAAATTATCACCTGCAAAAGTCAAACCTTTTTGTTGTCTATTATGCCAATGTTCTTACGTAAATACCATAGAATAAATTTTACGTAATTATTATTACTTCGGGTCTAAAGAGAATAAGAAATTTCAGTCATCATATATGAAAGTCATTGTACTACGCAAACATATCACAATAAGTTTAATCATAAATTAAATGATACTATTTGCAACTGTTAATTTGTAAAATATGAAAAGAAAAAAAAAGTTTATATTTATTTATAATATAACTACATATATATATATGAAAAAAAAAAAAAAAAAAAAAAAAAAAAAAAAAAATCGATTTAAAAAATAATAATAATTTACAAATTTTAAATGTTATTTAAAAGAATAAAAGTATTGGCAAATTCATTTTCAATGATTTGCAATGTGAAATAAAATTAATAAAAAATAATGCAAGATATTTTTTCCCGACATTTTTAGACGTTCATAGTTAGACGGACAATATTTTTTTTTTTTTTTTTATTTTTTTTTTTTTAACTTACGAAAGAATAAATTACATTTGATATACGGATTTGTTAGCTACGGGACAAGTTTAATTCATACAAGCTTTCATTTTTCATTTTTATTTATTTATTTATTTATTTTCGAACACACAATACTGCTAATTTTTCGAAAAAAGAATGTTCATGTAGTGAAATGTGATATATTTATTTTTTTAATTAAAAGGATAATTTCAATTCGCCCTGCAGCTAATGGAATTTGAAGATCTAATGCTGCTAAAGCAAATGCAATCAGACATGTAACTGCTGGCTCGATAAAAGCGTACAATAGAGATGTGCAAAATCATAGTTATTTTACAAGGTTGAAGAATCATAATCTATCTTACTACTCTACTAAAAATACCTGCTGCTGAATTTGCACGTAATTTTGATGGTAAGGCTTGAAATCAACATTTGTACGTATTCAAATTAATATATTTAAAAAAATAATAATAACAATAATAATAATGATAAAAACATGTAAACATATAAAGGGCAAAGGGATCCCAGGAAAAAGGGCACCCGGAGAAAAGGGCACAGGAAAAAAGGGCACTTTTCCAATTCGCAAATCGCAAAATAATAAATATCAAATGAGGAATTTAAAGAAAGACTTTCATATTATATTTTTAGAGATTTCAATTGATTTGGTACAACATTCATTTAGTATATACCTGGGTGAAGAAGGGGGGGGGGGGTAGGATAGGACCAGATCGAAAGAAAATAATTGTTTTTGTATCACTCCACTTACTGATTTTAATGAAACTTTGTATAATCACGTACAATTTGGGGAAAAATTACGACATGTGTCAGATATATTTGGGGGGGGGGAGGATGTAATAGGGGTGGGACAGAGGAAAATAACATGATTTTTTTATATCACTATTTTAATGATTTTAATGATATATTCTATATTTATCACTTGCTTTTTAAGATCACAATGAGTGTATTATATACATGGGGAGAGCAAGGGTGGCGCAGATGGAAATAAAATGTATTCTTCTTTAAACTAACCTAATATCGGTTTTAAAAAAACTTTGTGTATTATACCACTTACTGTCTAAAAAAAATTACAGTGAGTGTTACACATATCTGGGGGGGGGGGAATGCTAAGGGAGGGGATAAAAAAGTGGTTGTTTTTACATCACCATGCTACCTATTTATATGAAATTTTGCATGACTTATCACTTACATTTTATTAAAATGATAGTGAAACTTACCTACAGTTGAAAAAGAGGGTGGGGAAATGGGTGGCAGGTGAAAACAAAATAATCTTTTTAAACAACATTTGTAATCGATTTTTTATGAGCATTTTGTGTAAATATCACCTACTGTTAATGAAAATTTATAGTGAGGTTACATATGTCTTGGCGCGGGGGGAGGGGGGGGGGCGCACCCACATGTAATGGAAAACACCATTAAACAATGGGAGGAAGAAATACAATTTATTAAAATCACACAATCAACTGATTGGGAGGAAAATCATATTTCTTTAAATTCATTTTTCCAGCTGAGTGAAAATAATGCCTGGACCGGGAGTCGATCCACGGATCTTTGAGCTATCCAGGCCGACAACCGGTGGGGTTGATTTTCTTCCCAATCAGTTGATTGCGTGATTTTATTAAATTGTATTTCTTCCTCCCATTGTTTAATGGTGTTTTCCATTACCTGCGGCTTATTCTGTCGAGCTATCTATATGATAGACTAGATGTTTCTGCCTAGAGGTTGTCTGAGTGAATAATGCCCACCGGTTGTCGGCCTGGATAGCTCAGTTGGTAGAGCGTTGGCCTTGAAAGTCAAAGATCCGTCGTTCGACTACCGGTCCAGGCATTATTTTCACTCAGTTGGAAAAATGAATTTAAAAAATATGATTTTCTTCCCAATCAGTTGATTGTGTGATTTTAATAAATTGTATGTCTTCTTCCCATTGTTCAATGGAGTTTTCCATTACCTGCAGCTTATTCTGTCGAGCTATCTATATGATAGACCAGCTATTTCTGCCTAAAGGTTGTCTGAGTGAGTAGTGCCCATCGGTTGTCTGCCTGGATAGCTCAGTTGGTAGAGCGTTGACCTTGTAAGTCAAAGATCCGTCGTTCGACTCTCGGTCCAGGCATTATTTTCACTCAGTTGGAAAAATGAATTTAAAAAAAATATGGTTTTCTTCCCAATCAGTTGATTGTGTGATTTTAATAAATTGAGACAATATTAATGGTAGCACAACTCCACAGACCACGAAATTTCAATTTAGAATTTTTTTGTTCAAGAATCCATCAACCGTGAATATTCATTTAAAATAGGTTGGAGTGTACAGGTTGATTGAATTTTTCACAAACCATCTTTGTGAAAAAGGCCAGAGCCAGGAATCGAACCCGGGCCCTTCCGCTTAACGCACGAATGCTCCTCCACGGAGCCACTCTGGCTGTTAACCAGCCTAGCATTTCTCACATAACAACCGTTGGCAAGGTCATCGTCTTTGCAAAAGCAGGTGTAACAGGTGAGGCAATATTAGTGTAGCCCAACTCCATAGACCACGAAATTTGAATTCAGAATTTTTTTGTTCACGAATTTATCAACTGTGAACATTCATTTAAAATAGGTTGTAGTGTAAAGGTTGCTTAAATTTTCATAAACCAACTATGTGAAAAAATGCCAGGTCAGTCAGTGTGTCTCAGTGGAAGAGCATCCGCGCGTTAAGCGGAAGGGCCCGGGTTCGATTCCCGGGCTGGCGCTTTTCTCATAGTTGGTTTATGAAAAATTTAATCAACCTTTACACACCAACCACTTTTCACAATAGCTGCTTGTAAAAGATATGTTTTCAAAATTATTTAAGGGGTTCTAAGGGAGAGAAAAGAAGAATGATTTTATGATATGAAAAACATTATTTCGTTTTTCTCTGCACCTTTATCGCCAAATATTTTCGAAGCATACGTGTATTTTGCAAGTAGCAATTGTAAAAAATGCGAAAAAAAAAATGGCACTTTTCTTCATTTCTGCTTCTAAAACACATGTCATGCTAAACATCAACAACAGCGTAAGTTTTTTTATTTCTACATGGGGGAGGGAAGGATGCAAAATGGACATATTAAAGAAGAATTTCCTTTTTGAATCACTTTTATACAGATTTACATTGAATTTTTGGGTACAAACTTAGGAAAAGAAAGAGACTGATACTTTTTATAAAACATTACAGTAAGAATTACGTAAGCAATATTTCTGCAAAGTTTCATTAGATCGACAACAGGGTAGTAAAAATATATATTCTTTCTATGTATCCCCTAGCCCTCACCAGATAGTGTGACACTCTCTGCAATTTTTGATAAACAATAAGAGATATTTATATACAATTTAATATAAATATAAAGCAAAGTGATTTTAAAACAATCGTTTTCCCTCATCATCTTCCCCCCTTCTACGTATATGTAATACTCTTTGAAATTTTTCACTAAAAGTAGGTGATAGTTACTGAAATTTTAATTAAAATTGGCAACATT
Source organism: Salticus scenicus (assembly GCA_963930645.1). Classification (NCBI taxonomy): domain Eukaryota; kingdom Metazoa; phylum Arthropoda; class Arachnida; order Araneae; family Salticidae; genus Salticus; species Salticus scenicus. The sequence goes on from OZ005658.1 coordinate 264,112,728, forward strand.
GAGATATTTTTGCAATCATCCCCCCCCCCCCCCATATTTATAAAAAGAAATTTATTAAAACGCAAAATATAGGGATATTAACCCATTTTCGGCCAAGCCCAGAAATTTTATAAAATGTGGTATTATTTTCATTGAAATATGTTTAAATCACATTCATTAAGACACAAAAATTATTTCGTGCATGAAAAAAATTATTTTATTTAAGAAATAAAATGATGCATATTAAATGAAATAAATTTAAGCAAAATTTTAAGTCTTTTTCATGGCATTTGTTTTATTTTTATTTTATTTACAAAACTTACAAATTTAATTCATTATAAAAACATATATGATTAATCTTGAATCGAATAATTATAGATTTTCAAAAAGCTGAATTTGTCAATAATCGTTTAAAGTTAGAAAACTAGCGTATTTTGAAAATTTCTCAACAGAAAGTGTTTAATCCAATTGAATTACTAATATTTTGTAGATGTCTTCAGAACCTTTAAAAATAACAGTTAAATAAAATTTATACGTCAGAGTGATAACAGAAAAATATTTATTGAAATGGTGCGTTTACGCATCTTTGGCAGAAATTGGATTAAACATTCATTTTCTCTCCTTCAGTACTCCTGCCCCCCTTCCCAAGACATATTTAACTCCATTATAAATTTTCATGAACCTTAAGTGATATTTACTGAAAATGACCATGAAAAATTGGTTATAAGTGTTGTTTAAAAGGATTGTTTCCTTTTTCATCGCCCCCCCCCACGTAAACATTTCCCCCCTTTTTCTACAATGTATAACTTTTACTATTACGTATTTTAGTAAAAAGTATATGATAAGCCTTGCAAAATTTCGTATAAATAGGTAGCATGATGATATAAAACCCACATTTTTTAACACACCCTTATCAACTCCCCCCCCCCCCCCAAATATTTGTAACACTCACTGTATTTTTTTTTTTTTTTTTTTTTTTTTTTTAAGTAGTAAGTGGTATATACACTTTTTTTTATCGATATTAAGGTAGTTTAAAGAAGAATATATTTTATTTCCATCTGAACCCCCCTTGCCACAAATGTCTAATACACTCATTGTGATCTTCATAAAAAGTAAGTGATAGTTATAGAATCTCCTTATATTATGAAAATTTGTGCGCATCTGTGTGTGTGTGTGTGTCTCTGTGAAAAACGCGTTGTAATGGGTTTGTCTCCGGCTTTAATGATCGCAGCGTCTTGATACCGGTGCCATTAGACGCAGAATTTCTTCATCTCGACGTATTCACTAATTTTTAAGTGATACGACCCTAATTAGAGGAGATATTAATTTAAACGTCGACCTATGTCTGATGAAAAAACGATTCAAAAAGCCAGGCGACCGTCATTTTCATCCGGAACCGCGTACCTCAAAAGAAAAAGCAGAGAGAGAAAATTTCGTGGGTTTTTGTAAAGCGATCCTACGTGAACGGTTCGGGATATTGAAAATACACCTGTACCACGAGAAAGAGCATTTATTAGTGATTCTTACGGTACCTTTTTTTTTTTTTTTTTTTAATACGGATTTTTTATATTTTTTAAAAAAGTTTTAAAAAGGGTCCAAAATTTCTCTTTTTCTCGATCGACTTTTTTGGAACGTCCTGTACGACTGAGTAACTCTTCCATTTCTTAACAACTGGTATATTTTCAAAGCACATTTAATCCTCTTTCGAACCATATAGACATTTTAACAAAATACGGATTAGCGATCCATATTTTTAAATTTTACGAAACATCGATTTTTTCACAAAACATTTTATAACTCAATATCTTTTAGAGATAAATCATTTCTTTTTTCTTTTTGTGTATAGACCTGAATTAGAAGAATCATATCTCAAAAGATTGAGACATTATTTCAAAAACTGAATGAGTTATAATTTTTTTTTTAATTTTAGGCATTAAACCATTGAATACCGCGAGCTTGATCCCGTATTAAGTTCTCCAGGCAAGTCCTTTGCGTTCGTTGTGGGTTACCGTTACCATGACAACCCATTCACAGAGAAAACCATATCTGGCGAAGAAAGAAACCTTTTAGCAATTGCGATCACGTGTTTTTTCTACTAGGAACAAAAATTGCAAACTTCAAAATGCTTCAATTTTCTTCAAAATTCTTTCAAACTTACTGTGCACCGTTAACAGCACAAAGGATAGTTACAGTTCAAATTTCATCGATTTTGAAAAAAAAATTACATTTTAATTGCAAATTAAATTTTATTCTAATACGCGTATTTCAAATTCGAATTATGATTAAATTATTTTTAATATATCATTCGAAAGATATTTTAAAGTTCTTTTACTTTATTTAAAGTGGAATTCGAGATTTCACCTGATTTACACGTTTTGAGGTTTCCTGAATCGGTTTTCTTTTGTATCTCAGCTACTAATTAAAATAATTTCATAAGTAATACATCATTAGAAAGCTTTGTTGATTTGGAATCGAACAGTAGATTACAGAAATTTCTACCGCCAGACGGAGCTGTAATATTTTAAAATTTCAATATTTCAAATTATAATTATGATTAAATTATTTTTTAATACATCATTCGAAAGATATTTTAAAGTTCTTTTATATCATCGAAAGATTTCACCAGATTTACACGTTTTGAGGTTTCCTGATTAGGTTTTCTTTTGCATCTCAGCTAATTGAGTTAGACCGTTCAAAATTGGTATATGTAGCCATGTAGGTTAATTAGGACTGGCTGAAAAAGTCGGGAAGAAATAAGCGTGCACCGAGCGCGTATCCCCTAACTTGTGTTCGCGCAGCGCGCACGGGACTGCTCAGCCGAAAGCAGTGGGGACCCGGTCCGACTTTTTACCTGATGATAAATGATTTTTTTATTTTCTTTTCTTAAGAATAAAAAATTAATTTGAGAAGGAATGTGTTCGCGCAGCGCTCGTATACCTTCACACGTGCGCGCGCAGCGCGCATGGGTCTGCGCTGCCAATGGCAGTGGGGACCCGGTGTGAGTTTTTACTGGATCAGAAATGAATTTTTTTTTTAAGGGACAGGAAGGGTCAGGGAAGGAATAGGCGAGCGCAGCGCGCACGGGATTGCGCTGCTGAAGGCAGTGGGACCCGGTGCAACTATTTACCCGATCAGATATGATTTTTTTTTCTTTTCTTAAGACTAAAAGTTACTGTTAGTGATTCATTAATTATAGTGATTCATTTAAAAATACTGACCCGCTAGCGGGCGATGCTCGCTAGTATATCATTAAAATCTGTAAAATAGTGATATAAAAAAATAATTTTTATTTTACTCTGCCTCCCCCTCCCCCAAAAGTACGTCTGACACTTGCTATAATTTTTTCACAAATTGTATGTGATTATACAAAGTTTCATAAAAATCGGTAAGAAGATGATAAAAAAACAATTATTTTCTTTCGATCTGGTTCTAGCTCCCCACACCTTTCCCCAGGTATATACTAAATTAAATGTTGTACCAAATCAATTTAAATCTCTAAAAATATAATTTGAAAGTCATTCTGTAAATTCATTATTTTATCTATATATTAATAGGCAAGCATAAAATTTGTTGTCCCTTTTTAACATATTAATTATGGGAGTAGAGATTTGAGAATGGTATCATTCGAAAGGTAGGGTTAGCCGGAAGGTGCGAATACGAATATTATTTTCTTACGATGTCAAGAAGATATTTAAAAATACATTTATTTTTTATGCATTTTCCCCCATTTTTCCCTTTTATACACGTATTCCTTTACATTAAAAAATACCTAAAAGAAGAAAGTTGTTGAATCTGGCAATTTCATAAAGCTCAAATAAAACCATAGACACAGTAATTTGTATAATGTAGCATCACTATACGCAAGCGAAGTGATGGCGTCACTGTCTGTCCATGGAGCCATGAAAAATATTTTCTATGTTAATTGTCCATTGGATTTTTTGTAAAAAATTATTAAAAAATAACGGAAATTATCTGCCGATTTTAATTCCGATATTTGGGTATAGTTATATATAAGTTACTGTCTACATGTGTTTGATTGAGTTATTTTTTCTGTAAAATTGATAACATTTTAATTTAAAATCACAAAACTCCAGAAAAAAAAATGGCAAACTTCCAGTTTCGACTGCAAACATAAACATTTCATTTCAAAGGGTGTTATTTAAACAATAAATATTCAACTAATATACTAAATAAAAGGAAAATGGATTTGTTACTAACTGCTGCATGTATAAGTAGACGATACGGAAATAATTCCGATTTCCGTTTTTTGCTGAATTTACATGTTTTGAGCTTTCTTTACGTTTCAATTGACTGAAATTGGCTACTTATTTTTTAAAAAAGTGTCTTTATTGCTAGCTTTTGTGGGTAGAAGAAGCAAGTAGAAGATACACAAAAACTTCTGATTTCCGGTTTTCGATGAATTTACACGTTTTGAGATTTCCTTGCATTTTAATTAAGTGAAATTGACTACTTATTTTTATTTTTTAAAAAGTGGATTTATTATTCTTTTCTCTGCATATATAAGTAGAAAATATAAGATTCAGAAAAGTTTTAGATTTTCGGTTTTATGAACCAATCGAATTAATTTAACAGAATTTTATACTTGGTTGGGCCTTGGTTTGACATGGTATCTATTAGCTTCTGGGCTGTATCACACAACAAGGGGCGTTTTCGCGTTGCGATTTTCTCTCATTTCAGGAAAGGCTAACATCTACAAAGAGAAATAGTAAAACTCTGCTGATTCAGTTAGAGTGAATATCGGCAAACAATTACCGCAGCTGTGTTGCAATTGCATTCCGTTTAGGACAAGGCAATAACTTTGCTTTGCCTCGCTTTGCAAAAAATATGGTCGAGTTTCGACCACTGGGCGATACTAGTATTTATTATTTTACAATATGCGAATTGTAAAAGTGCCCTTTTTCCGGTGCCCTTTTACCCGTGCCCTTTTCTTCGGTGCCCCTTTTCCAGGATACAGGGAAAAAGAATATAAAATGGTAAATTGTTGCATTTTTTGCTAAAAAATATTTTATTCTTAATAAATCAAATGGCTTCAACAGTTATTGGTACGATATGAGAATAATGAAAAACAGAGCTGAGGTTTTTTAAAAGCAGATATGGATCAGACATTTTAAAGGCAAATATACGATGATCTGTAGAGAGTAGTTTTACGTAAAAGGTAGGATCAATTTAGTACGTTTTGCAGATTACTATAAACATCAAGAGAATACCCACAAATTTGGAATTTGGAATTCTTAAGATTTTTGTTAGCTTTTAGAGAGGGAAGGGGTAATATCAGGGCCGCCGCTAGGCATTAAGCAACTCAGGCAATGCCTGAGGGCGGCACTCGAATCATTAAAACGAAGTACGGAAAATAAAAAAAATAAGCAAGATTGAAAAAAAAAAAAAAAATTTACAAAAGTTTTTGTAAAATAGACACCCTACCCCACCCCCCCTTCCTCATGAAAGAATCTAATTTGGTTCAAAAAACTGCTGCTAGTAAAATTCGTTGATAAATCGAACAAGATGTGTGAAAAGGACAGTATGAGAAATGTGAAGGCACAAAGCTTTCCGCTTAGAATAAGAAACTATCTTTGCATGGGTCCGATGTCCCATTCCGGCTAGCCTAGTTTTTATAGACCGATACATTCTGAGAAAGCTTTAATTGGGAGACTACAGATGAGTACGTTTAGGACCCAGTCCGGTCGGTATGCAACAAAAAAGCTATTACTGACTGGATATTGTTAATTTAAACAGAAATGAGGGATATATGTAGTATATGGAGTTCTACATGGGTGGCCTTAAGAAAAAGACAAAATTATTTAGAATCCATGAGTGTGAAAGAAAAATAAAACACTGAATTTGTGTTACAACATTTTAAGGGAATTATTAAGTTTAAACTAAGCCCTTTATTCTTTCCTAACATATTATGTAAGGAAAGTACAGTCGGTAACAAAAGTGTCCGAACACTAGCAGAAATTCCTATGTAAAAAAAAGTACACTTTAAACAGTTTTGTTAAATAAATCCTTGTCAAATCATGTTCTTACACTGACTAAGAACAGGATTCGACAAGGATTTATTTAACAAAACCGTTTGACGTGTACTTTTTTTACATAGGAATTTTTGCTAGTGTTCGGACACTTTTGTTACCGACTGTATTGTAATCATGTCAAAAATCTGACTATAAGATTTTGGTGTTTATACACGCTTTATGGTCCCCTGAGTTCATTTTTAAGAGGATATGTGTGTGTGTGTGTGTGAGTGAACACGATAGCGCCTAAACGCTTTGTAAATCCCCATAGCACGAACCCTATTGATTTTAGTTAATCTAGAACTTATAGTTTTTTTACAGAGACACAAATAACTATGGCACTATTATCACTATGGCACTATTATCACTATGGCATATGGACCACAATTCTTTTAAAGTGCGATAGCGCTCAAACGCCTTATTCGTCTAAGCTGAAAATTTCTACACATGTTATAAGTCATTACGCACGAACTGTATAAATTTTCGTGAATCTAGTACTTAAAGACTTTTTATAGGGACACAAGGAAAAATTTCTTACCATTATGCTCTATGGGCCCAATTTTTTTTAAAGTGCGATAGTGTCTAAATGCCTTACCCGATTAAGCTGAAAATTTATACTCATACTATATGTCACAGTCACACGAACTGCATAGATTTTGGTGAGTTTAACACTTATAGATTTTTTACAGGGAAGGAACACAAATAAATAATTCTTTATCATTATGATCTATGGGCTGAAATGGTTGTAAGTACAATAGCGTAAAATTAAACTATGGAAAAATATATACATACGCCCTATTATAATTTTCACTTTTGTTTATTTAAGGATTTGTCTTACTTTAATTTATTTATACAACTGTTAATTATTTAATGTTCAGAAAGTCGAGTGGAGTCACTCCAGATTTTTTTATGCATTATCTAAAAAATCTAAAATTTTAATCTTTAAAAAAAATGAATAGAAGGGAATTTTACATTAATTTAATTAAAAGTATACTTAAAATTTATACAAATTGGATATTAGCCCACCAGCAGCAGAGCGAATCTGCGCTCAAAGTTAGTAGATGTGAGGTGCCAAGTTCAATCCCAGGTTGCGCTCGTCGACCTAGACATTCAGAGTTTTCCATGGTTTTCTCCGAAACTTGCATAAATACGGGCTAGGACCCCTTAGAAAGACCACACGGAGGGCACTCTCCTTCAGCCCTACGACCCTAGTGCAGTCAATCAAGCCTCACAACCTAACCTAAATTAGATTTAGTTTTAGAGGTAAAATGAATTTGAAACTTTCAAATTCATTAAATTTTCAGTTATAATAAATAATTAACTTTAAAATTGAAGAATGTATACTATTTCAGGAATACATGGTTGTATTTGCAAATGAAATTATATAGTGGTTTTATTGGCATAATAATAATATTTTATTCACAAAATTTCATTCTATATTCCCAGATCTAAAGAACATTTTCAACAATCTGGATACAACACTAAAAGACAAAAAGCATTAATATTTTAGAATTGGTGAAAGGAAAATCTAATTTATGAAAATACACAAATTGTTAGCAATTTTCAGAAAATGAAGACAAAAAACTTTAAAATGAGGACAAATGTGGTCCTCATTAAAAAAAATTCAAAACTGAGAAGGATGTCTAAAAATGAGGACGGCTGGTCATCCTGCATTAGATTTGACAAAGTATTTTCTATTTGTTTTACGAACCTGTGTAAAGTTTCGTGTGACTAAATTAATTTTAATTAAATCCATTTTTATGCAATGTTTGATTAGTCAACTTAAAATTGCAGATTTTAAAAAAGTGACAACACGCCAAAGTGAGAGGGAAATGCTGAAATTTTTAGAATAAAACTAAAAGAAGACCGTAAATTTTTTTCAACATTTTGTTTTGTTACGGTCTTACGTACAGTCGCTAACAAAAGTCTCCGAACACTAGCAAAAATTCCTATATAAAAAAACTACACTTAATACAGTTTTGTTAAAAAAAATCCTTGTCCAGTCCTGTTTCTAGAAGTGACTAAGACTTCCTTGAAGGATCAAAATTGTGATGGCATGTCTCCGGACCACCTCTAGGGGTGTGTCCCAGACCGCCGCCAATTGCCCATCTACGCAGCACTAGTGCAAGGTAAAATCCAACCAACTAACCTTAGTGACTAAAAAGGAAAAATGGTCCATTATAAAAACTTTGACTGACGGAAAATCTCAAGTTATAAAAATTCGTCTAAGCAAAATATCAGCGTATGGAGGGGCGGCAAATTGAAGCTTGCCTGAGGGCGGCAGAGTACCTTGCGACGGCCCTGGGTAATATTTTTTCAACATGACCGAAACTTTTGTTCTACTTCTAAACCAATAAAAAATGGTTTCAAGAAATAAGTTTCTGCATTTTTACCTTTACCATTACCTAAAAAGATGACGAACTTATATATATATAAGAAGAAAAAGAACAGAAGTCTCCTTATAACTGTGAACTGAAAATAATAATAAAAATAATACTATTGATAATAAAGGAAAAATAAATAAAGACCGTATTTTCGATTTTTTTCAGATCAAAAAATAAAATAAAAATAAAATAAAATATAAATAAATAAATAAATAAAAATAAAAATAAATAAATAAAACTTTATGAATGTCTTCTAATAATGTAATTGAAATTAATACAAAATGTATTTAATTCAATAATAGTTATCAGTATCCAGTCAAGTAGAAAAACTGATGGTCTGAAAATTATGAGAACCAATGGAGTATTGCGTTGTATGCAAAAATATGCTTCAGGTTTATTGCAGTGTTGTGCCCGTATGCGTTCTTTTGAACTCGTTCATGAGTTTAGCTCAAAAATTTTGAGTTTTGAGTTGAACCTCGCTCGTTTTTTAAATAATAAACTTCAGTTGAGCAAAGTTCGTTTTTTTTTTTTTTTTTTTTTTTTTTTTTCGAATTTGAGCGGGAAAAATATTTCAAGCTCAAACTCCTAATAACTCAATTTCTTGTGAATTTTTTTTTCGATCTTAGTAATTTTATAACGTCGACGGAATATGAGACGTTTGCCCTCCAAGCATTTTAAACATTAAATTTATAAAAAAAAATATATTGAACATACATATTTTTGTTTCCAGTTCTGATTTCCTCATCATTTACGATTTTTTATTTTTTCCGCTAAATAAATTATATGCATGCTTCCTACAAAATAAGGAATTGTTATTTTAATTTGCTAATTCCAAATTGTGCAACCTGTTTAAAGTATTTACATCACATAACGTGTTTAAAGTTTACATTGCACAGTAAAACAAATAAATTTTCATTAGAAAGTCCATGCTGAAATCTTGTAGCCTTTGAAAATATAAAACTTTCCGCAAAAGTTTCCCGGAGATCCTGCTCTCAAATCTGTTAGATGCGAAGTGCAGGGTTCGATCCCAAATTGTGCCTATCCTCTTAGCCATTCTGAACTTTTCTCCTAAACTTGCTTAAATACAGGCTAAGTTCCTTTGAAAGGCCTCCCCGGAAGCTATTCCACTCCACCGAGGCAATATCATTGTCAATCGTCCTCCAACTTAAGACACACAATGGAGCACGCACACACTTAAAAATACAACTTAAATATATATTTTGTTTAGTCGAGTCTGTCCCCTTAGTAACGGATTTCAACTAAAGCGCATTTTCAATATAATTTTATTTAACATTAAATGTTGACTTATATATATGTAACGAAAATTCAGAGTTTAAATAATGGCATGGCTATTATTCGTAACTTTAAACAAAAAAAAAAAAAAAAAAAAAAAAATACATAGTATTTATCTACATCTATACTTATTTAAATGGAAAACTTTTGTCTTAAATGAACAAACAATAAATTTGTAATGATTGTGGTGTGTATGTGCCTCAACCTTATTTGTTGCTCACTGTTTTTTTTTTTTTTTTTTTTTTTTTTTTTACTAATCATGAAAAATTAGTCTTGCATTATCCTTTGGTTTTTCTTTTATTTTCTTCTTCTTTTATTTTTTTTTTTTTAATGTAATTCTTATGATGTTTCATTCTTTCTTCTTTTTTTTTTTTTTTTTTTTTAGTTGTAAACTTCTTGTAGTATTACATCCTCAAATGTACCTAAAAGTTAATTTCAAGTACACTGAAGAATGTAAATAAGATGAAGATAACTTTAAAAATTATCCCCCGCAAAACAGCGGATATATTTGACATATATTACTGATTCATAGCAATTGGAAATAATTGATTATAGATATTACTGTTAGTAACAAAAATAAAAAACGAATTGTCTTCTGCCTGAAATTTCATTCAAGATTTATTTTCATATACAATTTTCTTTTTATGAACACAGAGTGATAGATATCAGAACTGTGTAAATTTGTTTTTGCTCTCGTGTAACTTTTAACGATTCTACTTCTGTAGATATGAGATTTTCCAAGAAAATTACACTATATGCTTCCTGGACTTCAGACAAGCTCTTTTGCCCAGCTATATTTCCCGGGGGCCACAGAATATCAGTTCCATTTGTTCTCTCGCGCTGCCCTGATATTCCCCGATTTTCTTTCAAAAAAGGCGGGAATTCGGTCATTCTCTATGGTCCTACCTGCAGCATGGGAGGTAGTGAGTGACTTGTTATGTTGCTATTCTAAACGTTGACTCCAGCAGTGACAGTAACAAAGACATACAATCACTGAGTATTAATTGTTTTTTAAACTGAAAGCTACGAGAGAGAGAAATGTTAAAGGAGAAACAGTTTTATTTTATTTTACTTTCTAGAAGAGCATTCAAAATTTTAAGTTTACAATTTATAAGTGCAGTTAATGATAATACGACAAATTAATAAAATTTAAAATTAATTGAACATTACAATATTTTTACAAATTATTACAATTTTTTATTGAATCATTATTTTTATGAATTAATATATTTTTTAATTACAGTATTTATCTAAATGTAATTAACTATACTATATAAATGAACATGAAAGGTAATTTTTATGCAAAATATTACCTAGCCCTACACTTTTCAATGTGCAATCTTTTAATTATAATTTAGACTTCTTTTAAAGTGCAATAATTACCTCACCATTTCAAAAATATTGCTTTCATTTGAATTTTTCAAGTGACCATATATATTATTCAAGTCTAAATATTTTTAAGTTTGAGACGCAACTTTTAATTTCTAATATTTTAAAAGCAGATTTGCTACATTTGAGAGACAAAAATAAGATGTTAAAGTTTTTTTGCTGACAGATTAATTAAAATTTTATCCCTGTACTTCTAAACGATGAGATATTGAAGATAAAGTTTCAATTGAATGGTGTTGTTAAAAATGTATGAAAAGGTAAAATTTTAGAAAAAAAAATTTTCCACTTTTTCCTATATTATACGAAAAAACGAATTGAATTAGAAAAAAATTTCAGCAACCATATTTCCATTAAATTTAGACACATTTGGAACATGCAAAACACAATTTTACTTTTTCATAGAAAGCTTCATCTTTCTGTGTATGGTATAAGTAAAATGGTCTCTTTAATTAGAAATAATTTACTAATTTCACGGAAGTTCTTGTAGAGCTGAAACATAAATATTGAATGATATTGATTAGATTTTGATGTATATCACTTGATAGACAACGCTTATGTGCCATGTTTTTTTTTTTTTTTTTTTTTTTTTTTTTTCTCTCTATTATTTTTGCGGTTTTCTTTTGGTACTTAAAAAATAAAAGCACACGAAATTTGTGTGCTTTTATTTTTTACAAAATACTTTTCATTTTCACGAAGAACAGAATGTTAATAATAAAGAAATGAATATTAATATTTTTGAAGTAGATCTTCTCATAGTTGAGCTGCCGAAGCGTTTTATTAATGAATTTCTTTGACTACTTTGTATTAAATTTTAAGAAATGGAATTGTAAAAACTTCAAATGAGATTTAAAGGTGTTGCTGTTATATATATATATATATATATATATATATATATATATATATATATATGACAAAAGAAGTAATGCAGTTTTGTAAATAAAATATGAATTTATAACATTGATTTGTTGACTTAACGTTGCGCTGTATCTGAGCATTTGAATATGCATAGCTACTCAAGGTCAAGGAAAGGATTGCATATTTTGAATCGCCCAGTCGCTTCGCGTCAAACATATGCTATGCCACTGGCTCTTGATAACGGAATTTGTCTCCTGGTCAATTCTTTTGAATCAGTTTTTGAAGAGTAAAATTTGACATTGAAAAACTATTCTCAAAATTGAGGTGTCCTCTATTCGGAGGTGTCCACTATGTAAGGTTTTGCTATAATTTTCTTAATTTATCAAATTAAATTAACAATAATCTTTTTGTAATTAAGAAACATTTAACAAAAATATAAGTTATTTAAGAAAGTGTTCGTAGAGAGGGGGAAAATCTTTAGAAAAAATATATAAAAATCGACATAAAAATGATTCTTCAAAGAATTTCGTTGTTTTTTAAAAAGGAATTTGAATCGAGCAGATTCATTTTTTTTTTTTTTTTTCAAATATGAATTTGAGCTCAAACATAAACTAACTCCTTCTTTAGACATTGAACGAACGTTTAAATTAGTTTTTTTTTTTTTTTTTTTTTTTTTTTCCCCGTGAGTTTACACAACACTGCACTGGTTATCTCACGTATCAAGCTTTGTACAGTTTTATGCCACAGAAATTGAGATATAGCCTTCCATTTCTCAGGAAAGTTTGCAGTATAATAGGTTACATTTGGTTGATATGAATCCAAACGGAATCCGCATAATGTCTCATAATTGCCGTCTCATATATCAGCATCTGTTTAATTATACGTAATGTAACCTTAGATATAACCGTCCCTTAAATTACAGAAATCACTCGATAGCAGCGACATCTGTCACACGGATGACACCAAAAGTTTATAAGCATTAATTTAAGTTGAAGTTCATTTACATATAAATTTATATGCAATTCTGTGCAGTAGTTCCTGAGATATAGCCATCTCAAAAAATGCGAAATCGCTATAAAACAGCGAAACCTATTGAACTATTCGAACAAAATATTGATAAAAACTAATGGAATTACATATTATATGCAATTCTGAGCAGCAGTTAACGAAAAATGGCTTTTCCTCAAATTGTAAAAATCGCTCTAAAGCAGCGCCACCTATTGAGCGATGGACACCAAAAGTCGCTAGGCAGTAATTTAGATCGAAGTGCATATACTTATAAATTTATATTCAGTTTTGTTCAGTTAGTTCTTGAGATACAGTTACCACAATTTTTTCTCTCTCTCTCTCTCTCTCTCTCTCTCTCTCTCTCTCTCTCACGCACAGACATATATTTTCTAAAAATGATCAAATCGTATTCTGGACCTTTTTTCCGGGTGCCTTTTATTCCGGGTACCCTTTTTTCCGTGCCCTTTTTTCCAGTGCCCTTTTTTCCGGGATCCTACGAAAACATCCAGTCGGTAGCAAAATAATTCGAGCGCTAGCAATAAAAAATGTACCCAAGTATTTATATAATAAAACAGTATTAAGTGTGCTTTTTTATATAGGAATTTTTGCTATTGCTCGAATAATTTTGCTGCGGACTGTAAGGCGATATAAAAACAATTATTTTCTTTCAATCTGCTCCTAACAACCCCCCCCCCCCCCAACCTTTCTACAGGTATAAGGTAAGTGTATGTTGTACCAATTTAATTTAAATTTCTAAAATTGTAACGGAAAAGTCATACCTTAAATTCATTACTTCATATTTATTATTTTTGCTATTTGCAACTTGGAAAATTGCCCTTTTTTTTACAGGATCCATTAATAACACACGGTGAAGATAAATTTAAAACAATAATATTAATATTGATAATGAGAAATACATATATATGTGTGTGTGTACAATTCTCTATGTTTGTTTGCTGTTTTGTAATTTTGAGCCGCGAAATATATGCCTTTAATCATAAATATATATATATGGTTTCTTTCATTTATTAAGATCGATATTTCCCATGTCCCTAACTGTTCTAATTTTCTCATGTATCACAATGCATGGTCTTTTTTTTCTGTTAACTGGTAATCTTATAAATTAATGTAAATAAATATATACTATATATATATATTTATTTACTTAAGATAACTTGTTACCTTATTTTCATCTGTGTGTTTCTGTGGTAATTATATGATTGTCTCATCTTCATTCTCATTCTTTTCATTTTAATCACATAAATTAAACATTATATATATATTATATATTTAAAAAAAAAAAAAAAAAAAAAAGTTAAACGAAACAGTCTTTTCCCCCTTTCCTTCTTTCATCCATCTCTTGCAGTATCCGGCACCCCTATACAGATAAGCGCACCTGTTTCAAGAATGTATGATTAAGCTAAAGCTAATCTTTTCTATAGGCAGAATTGAAACGCTGAAATACGCAGAGTTAATAATTAACAAATGATATCGTGGTTATAATTATCGCTAGAACATTGCTCCATTTTAAAAACAGAAAAACGTTAGGAGCATCTGGACAATTTTAAAACGAAGACAACAAAGGATAAAGATCTTTCTAGATTTTCTTTTTTCTTTAGAAATTTTCCAAGAAGGAACTAGCATCTGGATAAATCTAGGGATTCAATTTTTATATCTGTATGTAAAATAATAATAATAATATTTTTTAATGTGAATCGATGGAAAAATCCAGTTAAATTTTAAGACAATTAAATATTATGTAACTTATATTATTTATAGATTAATCTTTTTTATATAAAAACACGGAAATGTTTCGTTAAAGAGAGATGCTAAAATATTTTTAAATCCATATAGATGATATTTCTTATATTTTTTTAGTAGTGAAAATTATCCCATGCAAGAATTTCCAAAATTAGTATAAAATCAGTACAGTGAAAAGTACTTATTAAAATAAAATACAGTATATCTAGAGTGCTTTCGTATCTGACATAAATAATTAAAATTATTTAATTATTTATTCCACGTACAACAGTGAATTTGAGGGAAATGTTCCTCTTTTCTAAAATTTGAATATAATACAATTTCATATATCATGAAATTTTTAACTACATTTAACATTTTCATATTTTGTAATCCTCAAGATATGAAAATGTGGGATGTTGAAAAACAAAATTAATTAAAAATAAGTAAACAAATTGGCATGAGTGGACTCAGTTCCCATCATATATATGTTCTCATACATTTCTAGTATATACTATTATATCTAGTATATTTAGGACATATTATAATCATGTTAAGAGAAATTAATTTGGCCAAACAATTGATACAGTGACAGAATGAAATTGCAAATGAATAGGGATGTTGCAAATGAATAGGGTTGTGACCATTGTCATAAATAATATTTTAAAACTGGTCTGACCTCTCTGCGATAATTTGTTTTTGAGATATCGTGTACACAGTCTAATATACTAACACACTACCGAACTAACAAACTAACAGACATCCTACAGACGGACACCATACACATTTTGATATTTTCGAATTCCTCATATCTGAAAATGTGTAAAAAAAAAAAAGGGGGGGGGGTCGAAAATTTTCACGATTACCTAAGTTTCCCATACTATGGAGAACTTAAAAATAATGAAAGCAATATTTTATTATACATAAAGGGGGAATCGATTAAAGTTTGAAATTGATTAATTCTGGTTCTTCAAACAAGTACTCGGCTGATTGATTGCATTTTTAATTAGTTTTGATTTTTTTATATGATTTTATTTCAAGAATAAATAAATTTCTGTATATTTTTTATTATAATTGTTACTTAGTTCAATTTAAAGACATATATATAAATACTATATTGAATGAATATTCAGCTTGTAGGTAGTTCCCGTTATGATATTATTATGAAACTTGTCAACATTTTTGCTTGTAGAAAGTAGATAAGCAGGTTCTAGTCGAGAAATGCACTTTATTTAATGAATATTAAGTTCGTAGATAGAGTCCGTAAATATATTGTATGAAGTTGTCGACGTATGTAGAAGTGTAATTTTTAAAGACATAAGGAGGTTCTAGCCAACGAATTCACTTTAATGAATATTCAGTCTATGGATAGAGTCCGTGATGATATTGTTAAAAAAGCTGTCGACATTTTTGCATGTAGAATGCGATACCTAAAGATATAAGCCGGTTCTAGTCCATAAATACACTTTCTTTAACAAATATTCAGTAAACACTAGAATAAATTTCTTTTTTGTGACACAAATTCAATTATCAATTATTCTCAAGAGTGCAATGAAATAGTTTCTTTTTTTACTACAGATATAAAGTAAACATTGTAAAATAAATACTCTACAGCGTCGACATTTTGTTAATCCAACCGAAAACTTCGAAGTCTGAATAGAATTTGAATTCATGGAGATCATTTTGAGTGGTTTATTTAATGAAAATTCGAAACTGCTTGTTCTTAGGAATACATCCCATAATATCAAATATAAATGATTTATTTATTTATTTTCATGTAGAACTTCGCCCTTACACATATTGTAAAGTAAAGAATAAAAGTATAAGTAAAAAGTCATAACATTCTCAATATTAAAATTTTGCTTCATTCGCTCTCTCAGAATTTTATAAAATATTTATGTGTTCTGATATCAATACACTTTTAATGAAATCATCCCTTACTTCGCCCCCCCCCCGCCTTCCACACACACATATAATAAACAGATATCTGCAAAAACATAGCTACCAGTATAGTGTATTGCATCTTCCTTAAAGTTTTATTAGAGATACTACAAATAGCACAAAAATACCAAATACAGATTTTTTTTTCTTTTTTATTCCGTACTCTCCCCCCTCCCCAACCCTCCGAATCAAAAAAAAAAAAAAAAAAAAAAAAAATCCCACAGGGAAAAAAAAAAAAAAAAAAAAAGAACGCACGGAAATAATCGTACAAGAAAAAATCGCAATATATATATATATATATATATATATTGCGTACACACACGCCTCTCCCTCTAGGAATAAAATGTATCTCAAGATTTATATGGGCCTTAGGCAATGATTTTCAATTCTGTTTTACCTTACAAACGAAAAATAGAGAGGTAGAAGGTAGGTGACTAATATTGAATTATAATCCTTATCCCTCGGCCTCGTGAGACGGAAAGGGTGATATGTTTGATAATTTAACAATTTGTGTTTGATAAGTACAAAACTTTGAATAAGCACTGTAAAATGTAAGAACACGCAACAGATATTTAGGGTCGAAAGAAAACATGGTCTTTCGTCAGGTGGACAAAGTAGGCACGAGTGCTGCAAATAAAACGTTGCCGCTTTGTTTTCAGAATTAAATATTTAGATTTAGAGTCCTAGAGTTAGGAAATTTTGCATAAATGTGCATTAAAATGTATCAATATTAAATATATTAAAATTTATCGAAAACTATTAAAACTCAAACTACTAAAACTAGAAATTTTAATTTGAAAAAAATAATTAAATGCTCCATGTGAATGAGTTTTTAATTTTTTCACTTAATTTCACATTGCTTTAGTTTATCAATGTATTCTAATGATTTTTGCGCAATAATAGGTTTGATTGATAAGTTAATTGTTTAAAAATATTTATAAGTCCAAAACCTGAAATTTCTAGTTATTAAAACCTAGTTATTATAATTATTTATTATTATTTCTGTCACAGTTTATTCATAATTGTTAGAAATTATCTCTTATATTAATTATCTCTTATTTTATAATAATTTTAAAATTTTTTGTTTTGTGTAAGACATAAGGCTTCACTTCCACATGTGATTGTTTAATGAATAATTCAAGTCTTCCTTCCTTGTATTTGATCATTATAATGATAAAATCATTGATGGAAATAGGAGTATAATAATGAATAAAAATAATATTTATTTTTAGTTAAATAGGATAGACAGTTAAATGGAGATCATATATCATCGCTCAAAATTGAATTTTATATTGTCAGCTTTCACTTTCTGCAAATTAGAGTATATCTTAATGGAAAATTAATTATAAAATTTTATTGCTATAATTATTTGTTGCACGGATTTTTTTTTTTTTTCCTCAAAAGCGATTCTTATTTAGATTGAAGAAGAAAAAGATTCATTTTATATAAATACGAGTATGATTCCTATTTCATTATAAATAAATGTGACACGCCACCTATAGCTTTTGAATTTTTAAATTATCAAAATTTGTAACGAACATTAATTTTGGCAGACTATTACGAAGCATTTTACATTTTTTATATGAATATGGCAAAAACTGTCTGATTGCCAAGAACAAGAACCTAACGAAACACTTATATATGCATACAAATGATATTTTGGTAATATGAGGATAAAAAAAATTAGAATTTTGAACTTTAATAACTTCTGTAAAATAAATAAATAAAGGACAATGCTGAAATTTATCATACACAAATATATATAAATGTTATAGAATCTCATTTGCATCTCCTTTTTATTTTTTATTTTATTTTATTTTTGTCTGTGCCAGGATGACTATTTCAATCTATGTGAGGTAATCTTGGTATCTTATAAAGTTACAGTCCGAATACTTCGAAATTTGAAATTAATGGTCGTATGGTTTGTGCAGTAGCAATGGCTATAGGGCTCTAGCAATGGGTAATGCGTAAAGGCCCGACACTCAGGTCGACCATGTTATTTTTGTCAGAGTCAAGAGCTTACAAATACATAGAAAAGAAAAGTCAGCATAGGCGCCGCCTTTTGATTTTCAGGACGGGGACGAAATTTATTACTTACAACCGACTGAATTCTAAGGGGGGGGGGGGGGGGGAGAAGAAAAAGTACTTGAAAAGAATTATTAAATATAATATCACATTACTAGAAATTAATTAATTAATAATGATAATGAAATTGTTAATTATATAGTCATTAATAAAATTTTATTCTTTTACAACTGCTTTAATAGTTTGAAAGAAAATCACTAATTTAAGAAAACCAGGTGAATATAATTAAACCTTAGTAGCATCTTTTCAACTTTTTTATTTATTTATTTATTTATTTATTTTTTAAATCTTTCTTTGTTATTAATAAGCACAGTAATTTTTACAGAAAAAACAGGAATTCCTTAAGAAATTTAATTCTTTTTTTTTTTTTTTTTTTTTTTTTTTTTTTTTAAGAATTTTTATTTTTTCTTCAACTGTTTTCTACATTTTGTTCCTAAATTTTTGTTGTAACCATAAGAATGTGTGTTATAAATTAAAGGACACTGAGAAAAAAATATACTGCCTTCTTCTAGAATGGATAAGTGGCCATTTTCTAAATTCCTAAACTAGAAATATAGATTTCTGAGCTATGCGCATAAGGCACGCCAATAAACTGAATAGACGGAATGATCGAGAATTTCTTGTTCACACATTTCTTGATGATGAAATAATATTCTGAATCTTTTGTATTGCGAGAAATTCTCGCTTGATTTTTCAGAATTGGGTCATTAACCCTGATTATAGTTGTTGAAAATCGCCTCTTGTAGTCTCATTTATTTGCAGAGATTTTTAAATAACTTTGCCATCGACAATACGTGCAAACGCTCTAGAATACTGATAGAGGCGTCTATAACTCGCTTTCCAAGGGGACTAGAATTTATAAGGATGACATGGAACTATTTTTTCTAGAGCCACAATTTAGATTCTAGATGTAAGTTACAGAATTTTTTTTCAGTGGATGGAAACGGACTTTAAAAATTTACTAAACTTATAACAATCAAATAAATTTTAAATTAAAATTTTTTTCTAATTTGTATTGGAAATGTCAAAGCACTTTGTTAGCGACAAAAATGTTAAATTGATATCTTCACTCATTTTGTTTTTCTTTTGAAAGATCCAGGGACTAATGTATACTAGTGCAGTAAAATGCATTGACATGTTGTTTAAATATAAAATGAATAAAATGTTTGCAATCACCATAAAGTTTCAAGAAGTCGTAACAATCATTTCGAATCGAAATACTCTTTAACTACATTTCTTGCGACCATGTTAGCCTCTGCGCAAGTGCGGATTCAACGACTCCACTAATAAAATAGGGGAGACAAGCTTTTCGTTGAGAGAAAAATAGTGATAAGGGAATACCGAATGACTCGATGCTTACTAAATTCAAACATGTTGGTCAACTTGGAAACCCTCCAAGATTTTCGACTCGTCCTTACTGCTAGGCGTAGGAAACGTGGTTATACTATAATTGTACAAGACCATTTATCAAACGAAAAGATATGAAAGCAAGGCAGAGTGCAAGCAGAAACGCATTACATTTAGAACGTCGCGTTAAGTTCATTCAAAGACAGAGAGAGAGAAAACATATCAACAAAATACTTGTATTTACTGATAAATAGATAGACGAATTTTGTAAAAATGAATGATAAAAAGGTGAAAACCCGCAATAGTTATTTCAGGTCGAAATAATTTAGTATGATCTTTCACCAGATGAAAAGTTAGGCATTAGCACAGCTTCTGCTTTCTTTAATGTTTTAAGAATGTTGAATAAGAATCAAGCCTAATTATTTCGATTCGAAACAATCATTGTTTGTTTTTGGAATTCATGATGTTTGCGTACAAAATTTACTTCATTATTTTAATTTATTTCTAAAATTTACTCTTTCGTTCGAGTCTGTTTTAAAGTTATAAATCTTATCATTCAGAAAGTTTTCTTTTAAACTCATCTATATTCATTCATTATTTGGGCACACACCAATTGCGCTTATATTAATCCCCTATTGTTAAAAAATGAATCAATTGCGCTCGCGAGAAAAATTGCTGATAACGTTCATTGTCATCCCCCCAACCCCTTGTATATCGGAAGGTAACGAATGATAATTTCTAGGAAGGAAAAAATTCTCTTCTTATTCTCGTAGTATCTCCTGGGTAACGCCAATAGGCTCCAATAAATTCAAACAAGAGTAGTTTAAAAAAATATTTATATTATATTATTTATTTAAAGAAATATTTATATTACAAAAATAAAACTTGTCTAATAAATAAAAGCAAATAAATACACAGATAAAAGCAAGTCTTGCTTTTGCCTCTAAGGCAGTAGCACATGTTTTTTGCACCTGGTGAAGAAAGGTGACGTCCTTTCGAAACCGGTTGTGCCTTTAAATTATTTGATTAATATATTAAAATTAGCGAAGAAAATGTTTATTTATCAATATTGTGAATTGTGGTGTGTATTTAATATGAATATTCAACCTGTATAAATGCCAAAATTGTAAAATTCCTTTTACAACTTTTGTCTTAAATTGGTATAGTCTGTACTTAAGCTACGGATTTCATTGGAAAAAAAAAAAAAAAAAAAAAAAACTGTGTTTTATAAATTATCTAGTAAATATTTTCTAAAGCTAAAGTTTAATTTATGTTTAATTTAGAATGTTGCTTACCAAAAGTGAAATACACATATATTTTATTCTAGAATTTAGAAATATATATACTTATTAATGCGTCGGCGGATTGGCAATTAGTGATAATAAATTCAGTTAAAATGTGTGAATAACTTTATAAAACGCCGTAAATAAAAATTAGCAAATTTGTATTATTATTATTATTATTTATTTCATTTTCAGTGTATGTACAATTCAATATCTTCGAAATTGAACTCAGTTTTATTTAGATGAATTAAAATGGAGGTTTTTTGGTTTGTTACCAATATTTTATTTCATTTGTAACTCGGTTAACTGCAGTGAGGCTTTTTTTTTTTTTTTTTTTTTTTTTTTTTGTCGCTTAGACTATTTATTAATTTTATAGATTGGTAACCTAAAGCGTCTTGTAGAAATGTGCCGTATGCACTTGTCCGTTAAAATTATATTAATTATGAGATCTGGTCCTCTAAAACAACGGTTTTTTACCTATTAAATATAATTTTTAAAAACTTGTTCCTTTTCGACGGCCCCACCAGTGGTCAAGCGGTTCTGTGCTCACACACAAAAAATGCCGGGTTCGATTGAAGGTCGCGCTCTTAGACCTATCCGTTCGGAGTTTTCCGTGTTTTTCCAAATCTTGTGTAATTGCGGGCTAACACCCGTTTGAAAAACCTTCCATGGAGACTATTCTATCTATAGGCCTATGGTCCATAGTGTAGTCAATTGACCTTAACCCTTAGTGCCAACGTTCAAGCTTATTCGTCTCCTTCTTCGTGCAAGATTGAATTTACTCTTAATGTTGTGACAGTAATAAACAAGGATTTAAAAGAAATAGACAGACTAATACAAATATACATACATTTACATTAAATATAAATACAAAAATAAGTTTATATTTTTAACATCATTTTTAGCTTGTTTCCTTTTAAATATTAGTACTTTTCGCCTCAGTAACCGATTAAAAAAAATCATTGAACATGAATTCTTTTGTGCTATGGATAACAAATGTTATCCTATCTTTTCTTTCTCTATAGAGACAGGGACTGACCTTGACAAGGGGTTCACTTAATCGACTACACGAACCACACTACACGAACCTAAAAAGTAAATGCAGATGTTTCGGAAGTAAAAAATCAAGTTTACAGGATAACTGACCATCGTTGCGGTTGCGGAAACAGGTGCCCTTTTGTTAATTAATCCCCATCCAGTTTTCGTTTATTACCCTCTAATTCCCCTCTAAAAAATACACCAGTTTTCTGAGAAAAATATATCAATATTAATTTGTAATTGATTATAATGACGTTATTTTTAATTCAAGTATACTTTAATTTCATTTTTTTCCATGCTTCTAATAGAAATTTTTTATTAAGAATTATGTTGCACTTTATTGTTATTGTACTTTTTTTTTTTTTTTTCCCGCGCTATATGCGTCAACTATAAAACTCATATATAATGAAAATAACTCTATGTGCAGCTCAAAAGAGAAAGAATTAGAAAAAGCACCTCACTGTTAAAAATATCAGCAGAAAACTCTATGTAATCTAGTATCTTAAGTCTTACGTAAAATTACAGAGAAAAATAAACGGAGATGTTAAAAAATTTATTTTACACATTCATTTTAATACCTAATATTAATTTAATTAATTATTGGTGAGAATGTATTTCGGACTTGTAATGCTGTTTCTAAAGTAGAAACAGTCATTTTTAATTTTAATTAAAAAATTAAATATTAAAATTACGTAAAAATACAGAATAAAGATTGAGAATCTCGATTATTCACTTTTAACTAAGAATTACTGTAAATTTACAGCGACTCTGGATAAATAGTTACGTTAAATTTACAGAAATTTTTAACAGTGTGTTCGAAACATAAAAGCTGCTAAAATGGCATAATTTGGTGAGTGAGGGAGTGGGGGATCGATTACGTGTGTATTTGATATTGTAAAATTATTAAATAAGGAGATCTAGAAAAGAATTAAAAAAAAAAAATTAATTGTCCTTTACAAAGCTCTAAAATAATAAATATTGAAAGTTTTTTCTTTTCTTTTTGATAAATTATTAAATTTAATCTAACTAAAGCAAGAACGAAAAATCATACGGTATCCATTGACTATTAACATTTTTAAATGTACGTCCTTGTTGTATCATATAATTTTCAATGTTCTTTACCTACGCTATCGCACAATGCGCTTTTTTCCGGGATCCGATGAAAAATAAAATAATATTTTTAAACAACACTTATTATAGATTATTTAATTGCCATTTTGTGCAAATATCACTTACTATTAATGAAAAATTACAGTACGGTTACATATGTCTGGGGGGGGGAGGGGGGGGCACAGCACAGAAGGAAAGAAAATATATATTTATACCACTATATTTTGCATTTTAATAAAATTTATTATACATATCACTGAATAGTTAGGAAAATTTACGCTGATATCTTGGGGGCAATAGGGAGGCGGAGGGGGGCAAAAGTGAAAAATGATTGCATAAATATCAAAATGTTACCAATTTTAATTAAAAATTCAAAAATTATCAATTACATTTAATGAAAAGTTTTAAAGAGTGTTACATATATCTAGGAGGGAGAGAGCGGGGAGGTGAGGAAAAAAAAAAGATTGTTTTTAAATCACTTTGCTTTACATTTATAGGACATATTGCATAAACATCTCTTATGGTTTGTCAAAAATTGAAGAGAGGGTTACACTACCAGGTGAGAGCTAGGGGCCACATGGGAAAAATATATTTTCATGCCATCTTGTTGCCGATTTAATGAAACTTTGTAGAAATATTACTTACCGTGTATGAAACGCTACAGTGAGGTTAAGTATCAATTTCTTTCTCTTTCTAAGTTCGTACGCAAAAATTCTATGTATGATTTAAATCTGAAAAAAGTTACTAAAAAATAAAATTTCTTCTTTTAATCTGTCTGTTTTGTTCCCCACCCTACCACCCACGTAGAAATAAAAAACTTACGCTCTCGTTGATGTTTAGCATGAGTTTTACATGGAGTAATTAAGAAAAATGCCCTTTTTCCCGGATCACTTTTCTTAATTGTTACTTGTAAAATACTTCTAAATACGAACGATAGCAAAATTTTTTTGTTTCTATGAGGGAAAGGGGAGGAGAAATGGGACAGATTAAACAAAAAAATTCTGTTTCAGAATAATGTTTTACCAATGTTTCATATTAACTTTTAATTAATGTCTGACGTGAACTATGCATTGAATTTTTGCATACTAACTTAGAAATTGAAAGATACTGCGATACGTAGCCCTCTCTAAAAATTTTCACAAACCACAATGGACATTTATGCAAAATTTCCTATAAATATGAAGCAGTGTGATTTAAAAACAATCGTATTTTTTTTTCTCTATTCCCTCCCCCTTATACCCTAGGTATAGGTAACACTCATCGTAATTTTCCATTAAAGGTAGGATAGGTGATAGTTGTTAAAATTTTAATTAAAATTTATAACACTGTGATATCTATACAATCCTTTTTCTCCTCTGCCCCATAGCCCCCAAGATATATATATATAACAGTCAGCGTAAATTTTCCTAAAAATTGAGTGGATAAATAAAAAATAAAATTTATTAAAGTGCAAAGCATAAGGATGTAAAACACCATTTGTGTCTTTCTGTATCCAGCACCCCCCCCCACCCCACCCCTCACCCAGACATATGTAACACTCACTGTAATTTATAATTAACAGTAAGTGACATTTGCACAAAATGTCAATAAAAAAATTTATAATAAGTGTTGTTTAAACAGACATGGTTTTTCATGTACCTCCCCCCTTGCCCCCTTTTTTAACTACAGGAAGCTTTCACTATAAGAAAAAAAAGTAAGTGATAGTCGTACAGAGTTTCATATAAATACTAGCATAGTGATATAGAAACAACTACTTTTTTTACTCTGCCCCCCCCTCCTTAGCAACTCCCCCCCCCCCCCAAGATACGTGTAACACTCACTGTAACTTTTCTTAAACAGTAAGTGGAATGTACACAAAAATTTATTTAAATAGGTACTACGGTAGATAAAAAAAAAAAAAAAAAATGTCCATGTGCAACCCTCCTCTCCCCCTCAGGTATATAATACACTCATTGCGATTTTCATAAAAAGTTAGTGATAGTTTTAAAATATATCATTAAAAACGGTAAAACGGGGATATAAAAAATAATTTTATTTTCCTCTGCGCCCCAATACTTCCCCCCACCCCAAATATGTCTGACACTTACTATAATGTTTTCACAATTTTTTCGTGATTATACAAAGTTTTTTTTTTTTTTTTTTATCGATAATAGGATAGTTTAAAAAAGAATATATTTTTCCATCTGCCCCCCCCCCTTGCAACTCGGATATATAATACACTCATTGTGATTTTCATAAAAAGTAAGTGATAGTTATAGTATCTTATATCATTAAAATCGGTAAAACGGTGTTATAAAATATCATTTTATTTTCCACTGCTCCACATATCTTTAACCCCCCTCCCCCCAGGAAGTATGCCTGACACGTACTACTGTAATGTTTTCACAAACTTTACGTGATTATACAAACTTTCCCTAAAATTAGTAGGAATGTGATATAAAAATAATTGCTTTCTTTCGATCTGCTCCTAGCCCCCCCCCCCCTATCCCTCCCACAGGCATATAGTAATTGAATGTTGTGCCAAATCAATCGAAGTTTCTAAAAATGTAATTTGAAAATCATTCTTTAAATTTTTTATTTCATATTCATTATTTTGCGATTTGCGAATTGGAAAAGTGCGATTTTTTTCCGGTATCCTTAAAACTCATACAGATAGACTAACTGAATTCACAATCCCTCTTAAACAGTGTTGGAAAGTGTTAAAATTACTTAATGCTATAAGAAAATGCATCCATTAAATTCTATTTGAAGCCCTTGATGTATCTGAATACTTAAGTGTAGCCCTGTAAATCTGAAGGTTTTCCATATCATATTCCATTCAAAACATTATTTTAGCATAGATTACATTTTCTTTATGAATTTTGCTGTAGAATGTTATTTACATGGGAGTTATAAAAATGTCTCTCCGAAAGCAGAATGCATGGGCATTTTTGTACACGAACCAGTTGTACCTATTAATACTATTTTAAACAGGAAATATTCTATAGAGAACTTTAATAATATATATCATATTTAAAAAAAAAAAAAAAATCTGACTGGAGATAAGAAGACGGACGGACAGATAAACATATTGTTATGAGTTATATGTTTTATGTTTTTTTTTTTTTTTTTTTTTTGTAATCTCATTTTTACATGTTTTTAAAACACTCCATTCTCATGCATCTGTGGTGCATGAGGCAAATGACGTAGAATCAAGTGACTTTCCAAAAAAGAAAAAGAAAAATCCCGCAGCTGATATGGTATCTTTCGTAGTTAACGAATTAATAATAATAATAATAATAATGATGATGACGATCGCTAAATTATCTAGCGAATATATTTAAGTTCTTTCAAAAATCAGGGTTATTTTAACAGTTCAGTCAAGAACATGAAACAATATTTCGTGCAATATATATTATGAAACTAATACATCTTAAGTCTTTAATTGAAAATTTCGCAAATAAATAATTACAAAAAAGCACAGATTTAGTATGGGATCATCTTGGTGGCTTTGAATATTTTCGCCCATTTTTGCTATGAATTGAAATGATTATCACAATTTCGTAACTAAAGACCTCAGCAAAAACTTTCGAGCTATTTCGATGTCAAATTTCTATTTATTTTTTTTTTAAAGGGGGTCGATCCGATACTAAGGTTGCTCCATGGAAAAAAAAAAAAAAAGAATGATACCCCTTCCCCCACAAAAACAAAAAATCTTATTATAATCTAAGTTATAATTATTTAAAATTACGGTGAGACTATAAAAGAACTTCAAAAGTAACACTTAGATTATCGTGTAAAAAAAGAGTTTCAATATAATAATTCAGTTGATTGATTTCAATATGAAGATTTTGTTTTACTGTAGAAAAGTATAGTACTACTTAATTAAATAAAAATTATATGCTAATGTCAAATATCTCTATGAAAGTACTTATTTACTCGCGAATTCCTAATAGAAAATAAAATTAAAAAAAAAGAGAGAGAAAGAAAGAAAAAATGTGCTCCCATTTTCGTAACATAAGTTTTTTTTTTTTCTAAATTTTATTATTATTATTATTCACACGAAATTGAGAGTGTTTTAGTCTATTTTAGAAATTTATGAAAAATAAGTAAATAAAACGAACGTGCATTTTATTTGTATAGATACGCATCATTTTTCTTCTTCTTCTTCTTCTTCTTCTTCTACATATATATAGATATATATAATTTTAAAATTAAAATAAGATTTTTGTTTAAAATCGTTTGATCCAATTATCCGACTAAGGTAAAAAATACGGCGTTAGCTAGATTTTTCCCTGATTAATAAGTGTACCACTTTTCATAGCTGTCGTATGAACGGTATAGATTTGTATAGCAAAATAAAATTACGGACAATCAAACCATAAGCTTTATATTTAAAAATATTTAAAAAGAATTATTACTTACATTTTAACAAAATGCATGAATAATACGACATGTATTTTTTGAACAAATGTGAAAAGTACATAAGAGAATACCTGTTATCCCTTTTTGTTAACAAAAATGTTTTGATAACACGATTTCTTGACTTTGGTATTTCTTAAAAGTAAAAAAATATTTATCACTTGTGAAAAAAGCTTCTTTTGTAATTGCAATTTTATCGTTTATATATACTAATCACAAATTCAAAATATATTCGAAATATATGCGCAAGTTCAGCAGTTTAAATTTTAAATGTAAATATATAAAAGATTTTCTAAAACATGTTTAAAGCCGAGCAACAGATATAAGATCACTAAAAATACATACACGAATAAAAATGAAATTTATCTGTTTAAATAATACAAACACACACACACACAAAAAAAAAAAAAAAAAAAATCTAGTTGAACATTGAGAATAATATTTATTCACTTGAAAAAAAAGATAAACGAGAAAGCATAATGGGTTGACGGAAAGATTCTTATATAAATATATATATATATATGATAGATATCCTAATAATAATATATATATATATATGCATACCTACAACGGTTAAATATTGGATATGATTAGTAACAGAACATGTGATAATATCCTGTTTTTTATTTTTCCTCTACATGCTTCTTTCCTCTATTCGGATTTATGTTCATTTAAGACGTTAAAACGAAAAAAGAACGGGATGACATGTAGTGCACTAAGAATGTATTATGGAACGCTTTCCACCTTATCGGAATATTTCATTCCCCCCCCCCCATGATTTATCTCCCCCACCACCCCCCAAAAAAACTTAATGCAGAGAAAATTATTATCCATACCCATGAATGTGTTAATTCTTTCGTGCACTCATGTACATTAACTACAAAATTCGCACCCTACACGCAATACATTCACAATAGCAATGTTCAAATATGCACAGCGAAACATGCATTTCCAGTAGTTATTCTTAATCAATTATGTTATGTAACCGGATTTTTATACGTGCCCCTGTAACTTAACAATAAATGCCACAATCTGAAAATCTGGGCAAAATATTCTGTAGTCTACAATAATAATTTATGTAAATTTAATTACGTTTCAAGAATCACATCATAAAAAAAAAAAAAAAAAAAAAAAAAAAAAAAGTGCATTAAGAGCGTTTTTCCGTTTTAGACAATATTACAATGGAATTTTTTCATGCATCTTTACGTACGAGCTATAAAGTTTAGGCTATTCTCTCTATATTTGAGGCAGTAGCACGCGTTTTTTACATCTGAAGAAGAAAAGCCACGTCCTTTCGAAACCGGTAGTTCTGTCTTTATGTCTGTGTGAATTTTTTAAGTTTAAATATTAATTATACATCAGTTTAATTTAGTATTGTGAATTTTCTTTATATTCCATAAAAATGATGCTGAAATCAAATTTTGAGATGCATATCAATTTTATTATGTTTCAAGTAGTTTATCATTAAAATACACTGCAAAAATTTCCCCCGATAAAATTTAATGTTTCTGAATTCTTTTGAGTATACCTGTAAGCTAGTGTACCTGAAATAATGTGCCAGTGTACTCTGGACGTCCTATTAGATTTTCAAGTGTGCCTTGTACTTGTTGAAATCTAAAGAGATATGTGTCCAAAAACAAACATAAATATTATATTTACACTAATATATCATTTTGTTACCGATATAATAAACCTCAGTAACATATACTGTTTTCTCCTAAACTTGCGTAAATACGAGCTAGGACCTCATAGAAATACCTCCATGGAAGGCCCTCCCCCTCAGGCATAGGACCCTAGGGCAGCCAATCGGTCTTAATTCCAAACACCAACATACACAGTAACATATAAGATACATTCATGCGATTTCCTACGCGAATAGACAAGCAAGCACACTGAAGTCAAATAGTTTTCAATTATGCTTGAAAGTAAAAAGGAAAAAAAAAAAAAAAAAAAAATAGAAAGGAAGAAAAAGGAAAAAAAAAAAAAAATGTTAAGTATGAAGATACTGCAATTATAATATTCAGCAATAAATTAGCGGATTTTAATGCAAAATAATTATACGATAAAAAACTTTTTATATACCATGTTTTTAAATTTTCTGTTGAATCATAGCTATAGAACTACATTAGCACTTTATCAATGTGCATAAAATTTTTAAAGTGATAATGACGTCAATTTTTGTGAGATGTGTAATTTAACTTTTTACAATTTTTTAACAATCACGTTTAATTAAATAATATTAAATAATTACGTTTAATCGGGCTTCGAAATATTGTGCTGTCATCGGGTTCTGAGTTATCCTGAAAGTTACAAATGTCTAGAAAGTACGGAAGAAAGCTAAAAATATATTGCAAGATTTGTACCGGACAAACAAGAATCGAAGTTAATAAAAAAAAAATGGTAATTAATACAATCTACGGGAATTTTGGACTCTCCTAATTTCCAGACGGTGTGAAATTACATAATTTACACATCCGAAAAGTGTAACTACTTTGAGAGCTAGAAATCTGGCACTCAGAAAAAAATTAAACTGTCAATTATGCCTTTGAATATTGAATGTATGACAATTTCATTTAAAAACAGTTTTTATAGCGGGTCTTGTTCTAATTATATATATTACACAGTCCCCGATTCGAAAGTGCATACGTATGGTTTTCATTTTAATTGTGTGTTTGCAGAATCCACGGTCTATTCGAGACGATTTTAAATTCATGCCATTCTATCTATACTATTTTTCTAATTTTTTACAATATTGCTAGAGTTTTATTTAAAAGTAACTTCACACATCTGGCTAGTGGATTATTGGGAAAAAAATAAATAAAATGCACATGCGGATTTAATTTAGTAAAACTGTTATAAAAATTCTCAAGGTCTTTGCTTTCATTGTATGTACACAGTCCACGGTTTGCATGTGTACACATATAGTCCTCGTTTCCATGTTGTGTATACAGCGTCCACGGTTTGTATGTATATATGAATGGTCCTCGTTTACACTGTGTGTGTACAGAGTCCACGTTTCGTAGGTGTATATGCAAGGCCCTCGTTTCCGCTGTGTGTATACAGTGTCCACGGTTTGTATGTATATACACATGGTCCTCGTTTCCACTGTGCGTATACAGTGTCCACGCTTTGTATGTGTGTACGCATAGTCCTCGTTTCTACTGTGTGCATGCAGTGTCCACGGTTTGCAAGTGAATAACTATGGTCCTCGTTTCCACTGTGTGTATACACAGTTTTTATGTGTGTATGCATGATGCTGGTTTCTGGTTTCCCTTGTGTGTATATAGAGTGCGTAAATAATACATGTGCTATATAACTAGGCTGACCAGATTAAAGTACCTTTATAATAGAGAAGCATTAAAAATTGCTTCAATTATCAAATTATGGATGGATTTTTTCATTCTTAATAAATAAGGACTAAAAATAAAGTGTTATTGATTAATAATTTAGTTTCTACAATTTTTTTAAAACTTAGAAAAATGCCTTCAAAAAAAAAAAAAAAAAAAAAAAAAGAAAAAAAAAAGGGGGGGGGGGGATCCCCATTTGTCACCCAAAAATGCGGACGTTTGGTCAGTATATATATAACTGGTTGAAGCGTAAAAAAATAAAATAAAATAAATAAATAAATTAAATATAATAAAGAAAGAAAGAAATAATTCAATTTTCGGTTGTAACACTGGAATTTTATTATTCTGAAAAGCAACTTATAAAAAGTATTTTATAATCAAAATTTCAGTAAATGTTTTATGTATTTATTTCTATGCATATTTAAAGTGAGAAAACTTTGAAAGTATAACATTGCAGGTGGTTAACCTTTATCCATCATTAGAGTAGATACTTT
This sequence comes from Salticus scenicus, assembly GCA_963930645.1. Classification (NCBI taxonomy): domain Eukaryota; kingdom Metazoa; phylum Arthropoda; class Arachnida; order Araneae; family Salticidae; genus Salticus; species Salticus scenicus. Next base: position 264,144,451 of record OZ005658.1, read on the forward strand.
AAAAATTTTTGCATTAAGTTTTTAAATAATAATAATTATAGTCATAATGTTTTGCAAAAATAAATAAATAAATTATATATATATAATATATATATTTAAATTTAATTTTCTTGCATTAAATTTACAACATATCACTATGTATACAAATAGGTAGATAAATATAATATTAGATACATAATAATATTCAGATAAATAATTATAACCTTAATGAAAATATAATTTTTTCTTCAGTTACTAGAATTGTCTATCTAAATATCCAATATGTAATTATCAATACTAATACTGTATTAATATAACAAACTTAACAAAAATATTGAAATAAATATGTACACAGTGCAACTATACCACTCAACCGAGGACGCATACGGAGCATGTATTTATAACATGGAACCGAGGACTTCGTTTTCGCACCGATTTTCCACAGATACACACTTTAAAAAGTTACACACACACAACATGCTACGTATACGGACAACCGAGGACCGATATAAATTTTCAAAAAACACAATTTATAATAATATTTGACACAAAATAAAGCATATTTTGCAAAAATTTCAAACTGAGGACGTCCTCGGTTGCAGGTGTGTCCGCGGTTGGAAGGTGTGTAAACACGCGAATGTCCCCACTTTCCCTCATAGACCAACACACACACACACACACACACACAGGCAAAATTTTCTGAAGTCATTTTCGGCTTTCATGGGGTGTGAAACGTGAAGATATCGCAAAATTTTTTTATTCCGACAAATTTACAGACAAAACTCTGATTTTATTAATATAGATAGTCGGGGGCGGTAGACATTTCGAGCACCTTGTATATTAAATGTCATTCATATCTTTATTCAATAACATAGTTTTCATGTTCTGGCATATTTTATTTTTTCGACAACGATCGCTTACTTTCTATCATGTTTTTCGGACCACCCTGTAAATAAATAAATAGCATATTAGGGGTCGTGGCCAACACAAGACTTTCTTCTACATATTCCTTTACGAATTATCGCAGTTTATATTATTTCTTAAAATTATCATTTATCAAAATTGTTTTTCATCATAAATGCAAACGATTTTTATCACAAAAAAGTGTTGACACTAAATGTCAAAAAAAAAAAAAAAAAAAAAAAAAAAAAAACTTTTATGCTATACAGAAAATATCCATAGGAAACACGTTTTTATTTGTGTTTATTTATTTATTTATTTATTTATTATAACAAATCTGTAGTTCAAACACTCGTTTTCATGGTTTCGATGAGTTCTTTTAAAATGCCCCGTACTGAAAATTTTCACCCCCGTTGATAAGGGGGGGGGGGGGGACGCTGGCTCTACATATTAAAAACAATCTGGTTGACTATGACTGTTATAAATATTTTCGTTTAATTTTACTTGAAAAGTTTAAAATAATTCTCACTGCGATCATTTGTACGAAATGTTGTCCTATTCTGCCATATTACAAGTAAAAATGTGGGATGAGAGCGCCACTTGTTGAGCCATTGGTCCCTAAATGTAATCAGCACCAGTTTAGATGAAGGTACGACTCAATACTAAGCCTGATTAAATTTCGCTCATTGGTTCACAAGATAGAGCAATCAAACATTTTTGATACACACAGACATTTTCTAAAAAGGGTGAAATCGTGTTCAGGACCCCATTTTAAAACACGTAAATCCATCGAAAATCGGAGTTCGGAAATTTTCACGAATCCAGTATTTTATTTTATATATATGGGGGAGAACCGTGTATTATGGACCCCCGAAGCAAGAATGCTCATAAAACTAAAATTATTAAAGTAAAAATATTTAATTTGTTGGCTGCTCATTACAACTCTATAGTTCCATGGTTCAAGCTTGGTAAAGCAGTCTGGCAACTATTAATAATTGCAGGAAATAATTATTTTATTTTTGTGCCGGTGGTCCATATTACACGAACGTATTGTGGTAGCGTGGAAAAAACAAACAGCTAAGTAAAATTAAAAATTCAAAGATTAGGCAGGAATGAAGAGCCATTTGGAAATTTTTCTAATTTAATTAGGAGGAATGTACAATAATTACAATATTTACATTATGAAAAGCTAGACTTAATAGACATCATGCTTGATTAAAAATAAAAATTAATCGTCCATTTCAGGCTCCCTGACTCTTCCAGATCTACGAGATCAAATCTGTATCCTCTCAAATTTAGAGGTCATCTCCCTTCTTCTCTCTAGCTTGTCTGCCGGTCTCTTCCCGGACTTGAGACAGGGGTCAACCCCCTAATGCAATCAAGCCCCCATAAGTTCTCAGGGTTTCAAACCACACCTAGTAACTCTTGTCGGCCAGTCGCTTGCCTGCAAGATAGGCGCCGCTCTGTCGCTTCCTCCAAGAGGTGTGCGAGAGACATCGAAAAAATCAAAGGACAGCCTGAAATCGGGAGTCAATGCAGTCGGTACCACTCTAAGACCACGCTTGCCTCCACTCTTTTCTAAAATGCAGACTTCCTGTCTCTGCTGTCAATCAAGTCCGAGAGAGCTCCATACAAGATTCCGTGAAGAAAGGGGGGGGGGGGTCATCACAGTATGTGTAATATGGACCAGGTGGTCCATAATGGTCCTTCCCGTTCCCCAACAGTTGACACACTTGGAATTGTGAAACGAACTGTCCAGCATGTTCCCTCACACACTTGTACATCACTTGGGAATAGTAGAAATGGACGAAAAAAAAATAATTAATGGACGAAAAAAAAAGGGGGGAGGTCTAAAGGTTATATCCAATGGGTAGTGTGCGGAAGAAGTGATAATTTGATTATCTCTGCTTCCCTGGCCTATTCTACAGCCTCAAGATTTTGAGTATACGATATATGTACGCCGAGAATTAACAAAATCTCTCTGTTCTTATTATGGACCACTGGTCCATATTACACAACACAGCATGGTTTATATTACACGTGTAAACAGGGCAACGTGGTTTCTAATCAAAAATATATACAAAATTGCTATGCAAATTGATGCCCATGAAACACATGTCTAAATTGTTCATAAAATAAGTACATTTGATATTATTAACGCGAAAATTGTATTACAATTACCTAACAGCAGAAAGTGATACTTCCATTTTAACATACTTGTTACATCAATGATCCTATAAACCGAAAATTCGATTACATAATCGTCCAAATACAGGTATGCATGTACAAGTCACCCCATGGTTTGTGTAACAATAATATTCACTAAACGCAATGAGATGATTTCACCATCTAGGGTTGAACATACAAATTTCCTCATGGTCCGTATTACACGATGGTCCATAATACACGGTTCTCCCCTATATTGAAGAATTTAATACCATTATAACACTCAGAAATCAAAAGATAAATGAAAATACCAACATTACAAAATTAAATGTGATTGTAATTAATTTTTAATGTTTTCACATTTTATTTTTTAATTTAATTACATTACAAATTAATAATTAAATCATTTTAAAATACTTACGCTGAAGTGAGCTCTATAACCATAACACGAAGCCTATCGATGAGAGATATGTTTGCGTATTTCATTAAAGTTATCTTACTTAAACCATTAACTTTATGAAAAAGGTATTCGGAAATGAGAAAAGGATTAAAAATTCAAAAAAGGAATTCTTGAAATGAGAATTAGAAGAAGAAATGCTGAAAAAATGAAATGTTCGCCGATCAGGAAACTTGCATTTGTATGAGCAAGGATTCGCAATATTTCGGAAAACTGTATAGCTAATTCAAGCCAAAAATACAGTTCAAGTTTCTATCTTGCGACAACAGCCAAATAAAAAAAAAGAGTGAGATAAATCACCAACACAAACCTGCATTGAACCAAGTAAAAAATAATTTTAAAAAATCCACATGTCAAACGAAACCAAACTGAGATAGTAAAAATCAAACATATATATATATATATATATATATATATATATATATATATGTATGTATCCTTGCATATAATAAAAGAAGATATATGTGTGTGTGCGTAGGCCCGTCCCTTTTTTGGCAAACGGTTGATCGCAGAGCTAGAGAATTTTGCATGGAGATCCATATTGACCTTTCCTGATGCCTCTCGAAGACCGATTTCCGAATTTTTGATTAGATTTTTTTTTAATTAAAATCTATAAATTTCTGAAATGATCGACTCCAGAGATGGAAATTTTAAAAGTAAATAAACTTTCTATGGTACAAAAGCTCAGTTGGATAAATCGTCATGCTAATAGCGAAGAGATCGTAATGGTTTCGATCCTCCTAGAGCAAATGCGTTACTTTATGCAGATAATTAATAGAAAATGTTGGTTGATTGGTTAGTTAGGTTTTAACGTCGCACTAGTGCTGCGCAATGGGCAATTGATGACAGTCTGGGACACATCCCTAAAGAGGCTCCGGAGACGTGACACCACAATTTTGATCCTCCACGGGGGATAAAGGATTCGTAGCTCTTACGTCGGTGACCTTCAAAGGTATAATATTGATGGGAATATGGAGGACATTGTATATAAATAGTAATATATATAGATCTATCATCCCCATGTTATCGTGCAAAGATTTTTGATGCCGAAAAGAAAGCTTTGGAATCAGCCATTAAGTGGTATATTGAAAAAAAGAAAAATAAATTCGCAACTGTATCTGGAATTTTTCATTCACCTTTAGTAAATAAATTATTCATAAATTTTATTTTTTTAAATATTCGTGCGTATTCTCGTGTGTATTCACTCAGGGAAAGACGGCCACATTATGGTAAAATCGCCGTCTTTTCCCAAGTGAAAAGGCATCCGTTTTATTTTTTTTTCCTCGAATGATCAATCTATATATTATTACTATATCTATGGGACATTGCGGCCACGACGTATTTTACGTTTACCAACCACCATTACTGTACACGACGGTCTTTCGCTGGCTCGAGTATCGAACCCGCAATCTTCCAATTACGAACTCGGCGAATTAAGGGCCCTCTTCACTCACCGCCGCCGGAAGCCGAAACTAATGTTATTCTATAGGAAATTTTTCTTTACAAATAACTTATTAACTAATACATATTTTTAAATTCTGTTTTCACATTCTGAAAGTTCCCAGCTGTTAAATTGACGCACCTTTTCTAAAATATTATTTTTTTAATTTTTTATATTTTATCTTGAAGCTGCAAAATACGAATTTTCAATATGTGAATTTTTTTCATTTTGCAATTTCGAAATAAAATATTAAAAATTAAAAAATTACATTTTTAAAAAAGGTCCGTCAATTTAACAGTTGGGAATTTTGTGAATGTGAAAACAGAATTTAAAAATATGTATTAGTTAATAAGTTATGTGTAAAGAAAATTTCACCATTGAATAACATTGGCTTGGGCTTCCGGCGACGGTGAGTGAAGAGGGCCGTTAATAGAAAGGATACCAACAGATAAAAGAAAATCTTTTAGGCAAGCAGCTGATCGCAGAACTATAGAGGTTGTGACCTCTCCTGGTGCAACTTGAAGCCCGATTTACAAATTTTTTATTTTATTTATTTACTTTTTTTTTTTAATTAATTATAATTTTTTCAGCTATGGAGATTTTCCGGTGCTGCTACCTGATGTCTTAGAGTGGAGATGATAATTTGTCCGAAAAACGTAGTTTTTGAATAATAGCAGCACCGCGCCACTTATTGCCCAGTTGGCACCTGAATTAAAATGTTAGTTTAAGGCACAAATGCGAGCAGTGGGGACCCGGAACCGCTATAGATTGGGCAGGGAAGACGTTGCCGAAGGTGACAGGGATCCAAACACAAGTTTTATGCGATTTCAATGGATTTTTTTTTTTTTTTTTTTTTTTAAGGACTGAGGGCCTATTAGTCTCAATCTGGAATTTTTGCGTTGTCGTTTTCGATACTTAAACATTTGTCGAAATCATTTTTCGATAGTTGAACATTTATCGAAATCTAAAATTTATCGAAAATATAATTGAATAATTTGAAAGCGATGTTATAATTGGGAAGAAAAAAAAAACTAATAGTCCTCCGTCCTAAACTAAATTCTGCTTTTGCCAGAATTTCATCAAAATCTTTTTTTTTTATTATTATTACTATTATTGAAAGAAAAAAAAAAGAAAATTAATAATAATCAGTATCGTTACAAGCGATATCGAAAGAGTTATTTTTAATAATTTTGAATTAGGAAATAAAAAGTGCGCGTGGAATAATATGAAATAAAAATAAGTAAAAAAAATGAATTTAATGATTTAATGTTTTTGTTTTTGTTGTAAAATTGACAAAATTTGAATTTTTAATTTCAAAACACTAGAAAAAAATTGGCAAACTTCCATATTCGATTGAAAACACAAATATTTCATTTCAAAGGATGATATTTACACAATAAATATCCAACTAATATACTAATTAAAAGGAAAATGATAAATATTCTATCATAATTTGAAGTCAAATTTGTTTTCAAATGTCTAAATAAAGTATCTGATATAAGATACTAATATGTTGCAGCGGAATAGATTTGATATCGGTCATCCTTGGCAGAAATATATATATATATATATATATATCGCCAAATTATTAAATTCTGTTTTCACACTCAGAAAAATCATGACTGATAAATTATGTCTCGTTTTTCTTTTTACTTTCATTATCCGACTACCGTGGTATATACAGGTTTTAGGGACCTAAAAAATATTTTTTTTTTTTTTTTTTTTTTTTTTTTTAAATGTTTGTTAATGTTTTCTGAAAATTTCTCTAAATAGTGACCAGCGAAGCAAGCAAAGTCTGCTTCGCTGAAGAAAAAAAAAATATCGAAGACCTTTCCTTTTTTTTCTTTCTTGTACTTTTTGTTATTGAAGAAAATGTACAGGCTTCTTTTATTTGCATTTCTGATTATTTTATATTTGTGTAAGAATGTTCTGCTCGATGTACATAATTTTATTTCTGTTTTGCGACACGGAAATTTTTCCAGCGCCCTATATCATTTTACTCTTAATTTGTGTTGCGAAAAAATTAAGGAGGCTTGCTTTATTTGCAATTCTTGTTTGCGTTCCATGAAAAAAAGTGAAAGAACTCGTTTTGTTCGCATTCCTTGATGTCGGGGAAGTCTTCTGGAGCATATATTAATTTATGTTTCGTGTTATAGAAAAGAAGTTGTTTTCCTATATTTTATGTTATACCGCATATTTTTTTCGGGTCGTTCATTTACGTTGTTAGAAAAACATTCCATAAAACATGCGTCCTTTTAATAAAAAAGCACCACAAAACTGGCGTTGTAAAAAATATTACTTACAAACTTTGAATAAAAACCATAAAATGCAATAAACTCGCAACAACTGTTTCGGGTCGAAAAAACACACGACCCTTCATCAGGCGAATATGTTTCGGGTCGAAAAAACACACGACCCTTCATCAGGCGAATATGTTTCGGGTCGAAAAAACACACGACCCTTCATCAGGCGAATATGTTTCGGGTCGAAAAAACACACGACCCTTCATCAGGCGAATAAAGTAAGCACGAGTGCTTACTTTATTCGCCTGATGAAGGGTCGTGTGTTTTTTCGACCCGAAACAATTGTTGCGAGTTTATTGCATTTTATGGTGTTTATTCAAAGTTTGTAAGTAATATGCGTCGTTTTATTTTATTTGTTTTACAGGATGTGGTAAAAGCTTTTCAATGATTCAGTCATTTTATTTTATTGTTCTTTTATGCCATGGGAAAACATTTTCATAATATATATATATATATACAGTCGGTAACAAAAGTGTCCGAACACTAGCAAAAATTCCTATGTAAAAAAAGTACACTTCATACGGTTTTGTTAAATAAATCCTTGTCGAATCCTGATCTTAGTCAGTGTAAGAACATGATTCGATAAGGATTTATTTAACAAAACCGTATGAAGTGTACTTGTTTTACATAGGAATTTTTGCTAGTGTTCGGACAATTTTGTTACCGACTGTATATATATATATATATATATATACATATATATATTAACGTTCTAATTAGACGTTTTCAGAGCAACCGACATTTTTATTTATTTTTCCCCTGGGAAATATGCTTTAATGAATATCAATGAAAAATGTGTATGATTTACAAATAAATAGCACAGGTCTTTATTTGT